>PVIU01003129.1:27125-152975 GCA_004026605.1 Ondatra zibethicus | reverse complement strand
GGGAGAAGGGGAAGAAAGGAAAAAAAAATTTTTTTTTTATCTTTAATTATGTTCTTGAATGGAAAAAATAAAACAAAACAATGTATGGAAAAAAAAAAAGAAAAATGAATCTCATTTCATAACTTGTTTTCCCTCAGCCTTGGGAAGATGGTCATGATTAAGGATAGGAGCAAGAGAGAAAAATATTTCTTTGACTAAGAGACTCAGACCAGAGATTCTTAGAGGAAGCTTGAGACATTTTCTGGGATGTTGCTGTTGATGATGTTATTGATGATGATGATGATGTCACTGATGCTGGTATGGATTTTGATAATACTCATGGTTCTGTTGATGATGAAGATGATGATGGTGATGAAGTTGGTGAATGATGATGATGGTGATTATGTCAGTAAAGATGGTATGGTACTGATGATGGAAGTGATCATTATGATGTTGGTGATGATGGTGATAATAATGATGTTGCTGATGATGTGGGTGGTGATGGTAGTGATGATCCTGATGATGGTGGTGATCATTATGATGCTGGTGATGATGACGGAGATGGTGATAGTCATGATGATCATTTTACTTGTTTTGGAACTCTCCCTCAGATATGACAGCAGACAAATCACACTGAGCAGGTGATAAGTGATCAAAATGTACTAAGGAAGAAATGAATTCGTTACTTTTTTATTCAAGGCCATTTGCCCCTGCTTCTCTTAAGTATGCCCCTGGACAATGGACAGGATCTGAACCCATTTCTCATTTCCTAATTCCCATTTACCAACACAGACTTAACACATACTGCAGAATACCTTGTGTCTCATGCATATCACCAAGCCATTCGGGATCCCTTCCCTATAATGAGCCATATCATGATGAGCATGCCATTCATTCCAGCGTTTTCTCCTGACTGGTAAAATTGGTGTCACCAGAAACATAGCCATAAGCACTTGTTCCAGAAATGTCTGAATCAGCTACAACGTGAGCGCGCGCTTTTTCTTATGTTTTAGGCATCTTGATGGCAAACTCCTTTTCTCGTGATAGGAAAGAATCTTTGAGTCTGGGATTCGAATCTGACCCTGAGCTCTGCTGCAAACTTGTGTGACTTCAGAAGTTCTCTAGTCCCTTCTGGGATTCAGTGTGCATCTGGCAGTGTGTTTGGCTTGTAGCACGCTATGGAATTATTTTCATCATGTTCTTTAACCCTGAAGTTGACACTCATCCTACTTCCCCACTTGGCTTATGGAATCACAGCCTCCTGGATTCCCATCTATGTCTCTGCTTTTGTTTTCTGTTGGTTTTGTTTTTCATGCATTCAACACTATCATCTGTCCTCAGTGGTCCTAGATGTGAACTCACTAATCCTCCAATTTCCTTAAACCTACCATTTTATTGTCTTCTACTATCCTATGCATTTACATGTCCTGTTGTACCGATGACTCATGAGTCCACACCCTCATCCCTATTCTCTATCATGAGCTCTCGGTACACCCAAATGACCACATTTTAAACATACTAAATATTTCATGCAGCAGTCACAGCTCATGGTCCCTCCACACCACCTATGGCCACGGCCTAACCACCAACCATCTTTTTCAAGTCTGTTCATTTCCTTGTTCCCACCCCTCCAAGACAATGCTATGAGCCTGGTAAGCTCTGCAGTAACTCCTTCACTGTTCTGACTCATTGCTTTGCATCTCTCTCCTGCTTTGAGATAGCACCTTCCTAAGGGACACAGGTGCTTATTCTTAGTTGCCTATGGAAGCTGAACTAGTTAATTTTCAACTCGCAGTTTGGAAGGCGCCACTTTTCATAAACCCTCTACCTGGTTCCATTTCACTTGGGATAATAAACAAAATCTGCCCACCATCTGTCTCTTCTTTTTCCAGGTTTGTTTTCTTCCCTTCTGTCTCTCCGATTTATTCATCACACTCCACTACTGCTGGTTTTATTGTTTTTCTTTTATCTTGCCATGCAACTTCCCTACCCAGGACAAGTGCTCTTTTCCCTTAGCCATCTTGGGACTTTCTGTATGCAAATTCTGCAGCCCCTCCTGAGGAATGCCTGGTGATGCTGTCTGACAATTAACTCCCCATTATCACAGGAAACACACACACCTGGACCCAGTGGGGGAGCACATCCCATCAGCTGCTCACCTGAGAAACTGCCCCACATCTGTGCAGCATCATTTCCCACAGACTTTGATGCTACTTTTGGCTGTGAACACCGTGGGCATCTAAATTCTGGCTCACTGCATTTCTTTCCAATTCTGTCCTCTCAGTCATTTATGCACTAATTGCTTGGGGAATGTGTCATTGTTCTCAGGCATTAGAGATCACGACTGAAGCACTGAGACCATTGAAGATGAGAAAACCCAAGAACAGATCCAAAAGAGGCAACCGGGACCCAGTCTTAAAAACATCAGTGAGCTCCATCCAGCCTGGGCTTTGAGAACAAATGCAGAATTCTGTGTTGGAAAATAGCGTTCGTATTTCCAGCCTGCTAAAGGGACTTTGGGGCTGTTTCACAGCCGTTGATCAGGCCAAATGAAATTTCATTACTTATCTGTTTTTCATGGTTGATTTTTTTATTTCTAGAAGATTTGGGGGTTTGGTGATTGTCTCTCTTCTGAGGAATAGCTTTGAAACCAGCAAGGGTCTCTCAGCCCTGTCATAAAGTGTACATCTCTGTGGTTTGTCTACATTTGATTTTCTTGCTTTGTTGGCTACATCTCCACCATAAATCTAGGCTAATTTTCTGGAAAGATGGCCCCTCTTTCCGGGATGGTGTCCTGAGAATGGGAATAAGCATTCTGAAGAAGACCCTGGCTTCCACTGCACCTTCTGCAATGCAAATGAACTCGCTAGAACTTCAGTGATGCAGAGGGTTTAGGATGCTGCAGACCTAGAACCACATCATGCTGTTGTGCATCTTTAAGCATTTTTAAATAGTCATTTGTTCCCAGTACCTGACCTAACAGCTTTGGGGAGTTTAGACAAATCCTTTGGAGTGTATGAACAGACACCCATTTCCTAACCAAATGCCATTGATGCTATCCGAATGCCATCGGATAGCATCAAGGCCAACAGCGGAGCTTACTCTGCTGCTTTGTTATAACCCACTATGTTCCCACCAAAGTAGTTGAAAAATGTCTTGATTTATGACTTTCACTGTTCAGTCACCATAAAGCCTTCACCGCATGGTTCCTGCTTTGGAACGTGGAATTTGAGTTAACCTGAGTCTGTGTTCCTGAGCCACAGTCACTCCTATGTGGTGCCAAAACAAACTGTCCCTTATCCCCTGTGTGGTGAGAGTTTCCTTTTTATGTCAACAAGAGCACAGGCAACATTCACTAATATCTGCCCGGTCAGGAGAAAACAGTGTCCTGGTCAAGGTTAGCGTCACAGTGACCTTCAGGTGACACAGACAGGGTTTATAAGCTGCAGGTCTATCTTCCACATCATGGCTCTTCTTTCCAGTCCAGAAATTCCTCTGCAGTGGAGCTAACGCTAACAGCCTTTGTATGATGCCAAGAAACTGGATACACGGTGGTACAAGAGACGTTTACTGTTTCACACAAAGCAAGGCCTCCTTTAGCAGTTCACTGTGTCTTTAAGGACCCAGAATCTTTCCATTTAACATTTCTGCTGTTCTCCACATATAAGCTTAGTCTGTGATTGTCCTTCTTACAACTGCAGTTTGGCCCCTGGAAGATCTAGCACTCCGTCTGTGCAAAATCTCTTTAGAACAAAGGTAGAAGACGTACTGAATCTGCAGGTCTTTTCATTGGCAGAAAGCATGTATGATAGATATCATTAATACTCTACGTTTCAGGGGCAGTGGTGGGTCACATGACATCAACCAATGAGCGTGGGAAAACACAATACTGTCTGTTGTTGGTTATTTTTATTTTTACTCTTTTGGCTTTTTGGGGTGCCTGCCACACAGTTCTCAAATAATCATATACAGAGACTTTTCTTACTTATAAATGGCCAGCCCTAGCTTGGCTTGTTTCTAGCCAGCTTTCCTTAAATTATCCCATCCTCCTTTTGCCTCTGGGCTTTTATCTTTTCCTGTTCTATATACCTCTCTTTACTTCTTACTCCATGGCTTGCTGTGTATCTGGGTAGCTGGCCCCTGATGTTCTTCTCTCCTTCTCTCACTCTTCGATCGCTTTCTTCCTACATTTCTCCTATTTATCCTCTCTGCCTGCCAGCCCTGCCTATCCTTTCTCCTGCCGGTTATTGGCCATTCAGCTCTTTCTTAGACCAATCAGGTGTTTTAGAAGGGCAAAGTAACACAGCTTCATGGAGTTAAGCAAATGCAACATGAAAGAAAAATGCAACCATCTTTGTATCATTAAAAAAAAATGTTCCACAGCATAAACAAATGTAGCACATCTTAAAGTAATATTCCACAATAGCTGTCATGTGAAGGAAGCACCCTGACCATCCATTGGCCCTGTTAGAGCGAATCCCAGGATCTAAGGCTTCTAGCATGAAATCAGGGTGTCCTAGGCAGACAGAGATCTGATAATTAGACGTGGACTGGGCCTCAGTGAGGAAGAAGACGTTATTGCATTGTTCCCTAGGGGAAGGCTTTCAACCTTCATTTCAGGTTTCAGCAGTCTTTTCTTTTTTTTTAATCATCTGTCTTTCCTTTGGGATTATTTATGGGATTAATGAGGCAGAAAGGTCAATTAGGGAACATAAAAGGAATGGAGTGTGTGGGAATCCCTGGGGAAATCCCAGCCCTTAGGAGGAAAAGTACATGTGGATGAATCCTGCCTGTAGCTTGCAGCCTGCAGCAGCCTGGCTCACCTCTAGCCTCCTGTGATTGCTCTGGCCAGAACAAATGTACACACCAACAAAGAAAAATCTCCCAACTCATTTGCAAATATTTTATTTCTGTTTATAATAACAGGCCATACCCCTGAGACCCAGCTCTGACCAATGTTTACAATATAGGGGCTCAGCACAGACTGTGGATTTTCAGCCTTTTATGGAGAACCATAAGAGCTGACCACTGGGTAGTCAGTCCTGAATGCCTGGGTGCTTCCATCACAGTGGTTACATTGTCACCCTCTTCATGCTACCCCCCCCCCGTGCACTCACCTATAAACAATAGCTTACTGCCTGAAAGTAATTTAACATTTTCGTTTGTAGAACTCCTTCTTGCTGCTTCAAATCAGCATCATTAGTTATTTTTGCAAATAGAATAAACAATTATGGCAGAACTGATCTCCCACGCACCGAGCAACCGAGCAACCCCCCCTTCCGTTTCATGTCAACCCTAACTTAGTGCTGAGGCCCAGGAGATGGAGCTAGGTGTGTCCTCACCAGCTTGACTCTGCCCGCTCCTATGCTGTTTGGCAGCATGGACACAGGTTCTCATGGACACGTGAGACAAGGTCATGGCTGAGGTTTTAGGGGATACAGTCCTAGGAAATAAGGATTCTTGATAAGGAAGTTTGTTGGGGAGTTTGTCATCTGGCCACTGGGGCAGACTGAATGGGAGAAATGGGAGGAACTAAGGGTGAGGCTCTGTGAGTGTACAGGAAAGCCCAGAGAATCCTGACCCACACCTGAGATCTAGACTTGGAGTTAAAGAGAGATTCTGAGAGCTACCCTCTCCACCCCCGACACACACATAGCTGACTGCTGCATGGTCTGGCTGCCTTCTTCTTATTGAAGGAAGATGTAGGGTTTTGTCCTAACTCCCTCCAGTGGGTATCATCCTTACTGAGGTAGTGGGAGGAAAACAGAAAGAGAAACCCAATTCCACACTGTGGGACTCTCAGACACTCACTTTCCCATTCATGCTCCTCCCACATGCACAATAGCATCGCTGGGATATCATACCCAGTCATTCTGTATGCCCTGAAACACATTTCAGAGATAAGGACTAAAGCAGAAACGCTCCCTTATCGGTGGAACTATCACAGCCAACATCGTGATAGTCTTCCTTTTAAATTTAACTTTATTCCTGTGTATGTGTGTGGGGGGGTTCTGTGCACTTGTGTCAGAGAACATTTGTCGAGGCCAGAAGATGTCTGGTCAGCTTTAGGTGTCAACTTGACACAGCCTACAGTCATCTGAGGAGAGAGTCTCCATTGAGAGACTGCCCAGATAAGAATGGCCTGTGAGTATGTCTGTGGGGATTGCCTTGATTATTAACTGATACAGGAGGGCCCAGCCCACTGTGGGAGGCACCATTCCCTAGGCAGGGGGTCCTGTGCTGTATAAGAAAGCTAGCTGATGGCTTTTGGAAACCTGTTCCCCATGCTGGATTACCTCACTCCGTCCTACCTCACCTTGGTGTGCCATGCTTTGTCCACACCCATGGAAGCCCTGCCTCTTTCTGAATGGAGACCGAGGAGGAGAGGATGGGGGAGGGGATGGGAGGAGAGGAAGGAGGGGAGACTGTGGTCAGTATGTAAAATAAATAAAAAAGTTAATAAAATAAAATTAAATTAAAAAAAAAGAAATTAACTAAGCACGAGCCAGCACACAGCGTCCTCCGTGGTTTCTGCTTCAAGTTCCTGGTTGGGTTATTGTCTTAACTTCCCTCGAGGATAAGCTGTAGCATGTAAACTGAAATAAACCCTTTCTTCCCTAAGTTGATCTTAGTCAGAGCATTTTATCACAGTAACAGAATGGGCACTAGAACAGGGGACGGCATTGTGGGGTTGGTGGCCTCTTTCTATCTTTTCTTGGGTTCCAGGGCTAGAACTGAGGTCATCAGACTTTCACCCGCTGAGCTGTCTCACTGGCACAGTGTTTTCAGTGGGGACCCAACTCTGCAATTGCTCATTAAGACATCCATCAAAGAAGAGACATATCTGTTTCTATATGTGTATCTATTTTTCTATCTGTTGTTATGCATCTATGTCTCCTTCTCATTTCATACATACCTTCCTCTGTTATTTCAATTCTGAGTCATTGGTAAAGAGACCTGTATAGTTTTAGCTACAACTTTGAATCTTGCAACTTTTGTTCAAGAATAGACTAGTCAGTGAGAAACATCAATGTAGCATTTGAACTTTTCCATTGACTTTGTCTTAAAAATTAAACTAGATTCAACCTTCAGTTTTCTCTTCTAGGTCCCTGATTGTATTAAAAATCTACTTTAATGGTTTTATGTCCACTAATTTGTTTTTTAAGGTTTGTCTTTCATTTTGTGTGTATGGGTATTTTGCCTGCATGCATGTCTGTGTACCATGTACCCACGGTGCCACAGAGGCCAGAGGAACTGGAACTGCAGTTACAGATGGTTGTGAGCCATTATGTAGATGCTGGGGATCAAACCCAGGTCCTCTTCAAGAACAACAAGTGCTCTTAACCTCTGAGACATCTCTCCAGGCCCTGTGTTCACTAATTCTTAGTTGTCAAACTTTTTTAAAGATGTCATAATTTTGTGTTACTTTTGTGATGTTTATTTCCACTAGTACAACTTTAAAACATTTTGCATTGCAAACCATTGTATTGGTATGTGTTAATTTTATATATAGTGCCAAGCTTCACAAAGACATCTGTCAAGTATATCATATACTTGATCATATTAAATAATAAGTTTATTCAAAGATGCTATATCATTCATTATGACAAATATGTTTTCTTTTTCTTTTATCTTTTTTTTTTTTTTTTGTGTAGACCGCGTTGACCTGGAACTCACAGGGATCCACCTGCCTCTGTTTTCCAAGTACTAGATTTAAAGACATGTTTCACCATACCAGGTTATGGCATGTTTTATTAACAAGACAGAGGTTCATCTTGAAGACAAGCACGGCGGAGTGAAGATTTTCTAACAATTTTCCCCCTCACTGATACAATCAAAAAAGCTGAAAAGAATTGGAAAGGGGCAACACTGTTTATGTGGTATTTAATTTCCTTGACTTAACACAGAAGACACTCAAAACATATTGTGCGCCATGTAAATGTATCCTGTTTCTTCCCCGGAAGAGTCCATTTGGTCACTGAAATTGCAGGATGACCACCTGGCAGCCACCTTCCCTGCTTATAGGGGATGGATCTTGATTGGTCACACCAGTACAGTCACAGCAAATCTACACTGTGTCTCTTCCGTTTAAGGAAGTAATTATTTAGTTATAGAACACCTGAGCTGGGTCTGACCAATGAGAATTGAGACTACACCAGAAGGAGAATTCAGGGGAAAACTTTCTATTTTCATTTGTACAATAATATTAGATTAACGAGGCCATCTTTAAATCCTTCTAACTGTTCTCCTAGAGGGATACAATATTGAAAACTCACCTGTCTGTCAGTTACACGGCAATACTGCACAACAGAGACAAAGGAGGTTAGAGACAGTGAGTGAGAGCTAATGATGGAGCCCAGGTGCTTGCTGACCAAGAATCTTTGAAAAAAACCCTACAGTTGCTGATGATGGCAAGCAAAATCCTCATGGTTAAAACAATCAAAAACAAAACACAGAGTTGAGGGCTGGAGAGAAGGCTCAGTGGTTAAGAGCAGGTATTGCTCTTGCAGAGGACCCAAGTATAGTTCTTAGTACCCAAGTTGGGTTGTTCACAACTGCCTGCAATTTCAGCTCTAGTGAGTCAGTGTGTGTGTGTGTGTGTGTGTGTGTGTGTGTGTGTACATACAATGGAAAGAGTTTGGAACCAAAACAAATGACACTCTTACACATTGTTCGACAGTAATGACACCAGTCACAAAGAACATTTACTGTGTCCACCTGCTTATATGAAATACCCAGGACAGGTGTACTGGTCAGCCATAGCTGTCAACTTGTCACAGCCTAGAGTCTCTAATTGCCTAGATCATACTGGCCTATGAACCTGTCTTCAGGGGACTGTCTTGATCCTAATTGTTAATTCACATATGAAGATCCAGCCCACTGTGGGCAGCACCATCCCTAGGCAGATGGCCCTGAATATACAAACAAAATAGTTGAGTACTAGCTTGCCTGTGTGCCAGCAAGCAGCACATCCACAGGTTCCTGCTATGCTCTTAGGCTGTTCCTTGGCAAGAGGCAATGCTGTGTGGAATAACAACGCCGTGTGTTCATGCTCCTGCCTCATCTTCCCTCGGTGATGAACATGGAAGAATAAACCAATTAAACCCTTTCCTCCCCTATGTTTCTTCTGGCCAGAGTGTCTAACCATAGCAGCAGAAAGGCAACTAGAACCACAGGAAAACCCATAATGATGGAAAACAGGTCTGTGATTGATAAGGGCTAGGGGCTGGAGAGAAACGGGGCATAATTAGTAAAGAAGGGGAGTGTGTAGAACACAGTGGAAGGCTCTGAAACTATTTCACAGTGATGGTTACACAGCATCCACAAATGCATTTAGCATCGCTCGGTTGTCTTCCTGAAAGCATTACAGCCGCTTGTACACTGTGTGGATCGTTTGATTGAAAAGGGGAAGGAAGGTAGAATTTAACAGATTTGTTTAGTTAGTTACTGTTTTGTGTGTGTGCACTGTTCATAGTGCCAGTGTGGAGGTCAGGAGACAACTCTCCGGAATTGTTTCTCTCTCTCCACACTATGGGGTCACGCTTGGGTTCTCAAGTCTGTGTACAAGAGCCTCCGCCCACTGAGCCATCTCACCAGTCCTAACATTGGCCCTTGGCCCTTAGTTTCATCTTTTCCCTTCATTTTAGCGTATCAGGGTCTGCCGGTATGGTAACAGGCTCTCTGCCTCAGCTTGCTGACTGTGCTGAGAGGTTTGTTTGTCCATCATCAGAACCAAAGGCCCTGTGATACTGGGCTTTTCCTCTGGATGCGTTGTGATGGAGGGAGGCGGTTTTCCACACCCTCCAAGCCAAACACCACAATCAGATCTGAGCATTGCTCTGTGTCAATGAAGGGAAGTAAATACAAATTTTGAGCAGGTTTTCAAAATTGCTTTGACAGCTTTTCTATTTTAGTTCAGCGGCTCTGGGAGTGAAGATCTATATTTTGTTCGGATTAAATTGTCGGAAGGGTGAGCTTCTCAGCCAACAATCCTCCTGTTTTGAACAAAGGTTGGCAACCCGATGAATTTGCATTACCTAAGATTTTTCTTTCTAAAAAAAAAAATACATATTTGATTTAAGAAACCCGTGACACAACGAATTGGGGAAGACACATGAGAGCAAACAAAGCCTCCGTGAAAATCGCCCAGGTGGGAGGCGCTGGGGTTCTGTGGAATTTCTTTTTTAACAGAAATGTTACTTTTCTTTTGTTTCTGCAATTTGTCAGGTGAAATAAAAAGGCCAGAGGAACGATGCCTGAAGATGTTTTCCTTATTTTTCTCCCATTTTCTCAGACTGCTATAGATCACCTGCCACTCAAAGCTAGAGATAAATAACCCACTAACTGGAAAACAAAAGCAGGATGTGACCGGGAAATAGTCTGGCCTCAGAACAATAACTCTAGACTCAGGAAAATGTGTTTAGCTCAGAGACAAATCTCTGCAGTTTCTCGATGAACGCACAAATCTCTGCAGTTGCTCATAGAACAGCACAAATAGCATGGGCTCAGGCTTGGGGCCCAGCTTAACGGTGGCAAGGGAGGTCCCCGATGCAGGCATCAGAGCTTAGGGGCTTGGTTTTAAGGATCTGTGCCTCCCAGGGATGTTAACAAATTGAATGACATCTCCTTTCTCCGAAAAAGAAGACATCTCTTCCTGAAGTTAATTTATAAGGAATGTTAAAAATCAATCTTTGGTCATTTTCTATTCATGGCTGTAAAGATAGCTGCTGGGTCTTTACGTGCTCCCAGAGGGCCATTTTGAGGATGTTTGCTAAGCATAAAAATACTACCAGTAAGGATTCTTGTTGTCTTCAACTGAAGGAAGCATCACATCCATCTAAGAACATTTACTCTACCTTGATATGATGGCCCCTGTTTGATAAACAGACATAAACCCCTAATGACAAATTAGACTTATTCTTTTTTTTTTTTGCCCACGAACAAATGATGTGGAAAATCCATGAAAAGAGCAGGTAAAATCACACAAATTTAGGGTCTTGTGAGGTGCAAAAAAAACTGTAAGACACAGATAAGCAAGCAAACAAACCTTTACAGAATGCCAACTTCTTATGCACCCAGCTTGTTTCTTCCCCAGCACAAAGTAGAGCCATGTTTGATTTTAAGTACACTGTGGTTCTTTTTCAGCTTCTAAACGAACAGGTCCAAGCTGGGACTGGAATTCGAGTTTATGTACAAAGATAAAAAATATTTTTGTGGCGGAGTGGTGGGGGGTACATGCAAGTGAGTGCAATTCCTGAGAAGGCCAGAAGAGGGCAGAAGTTCCCCTGGAACTGAAGTTACAGATGGTCGTGAGCAGTGATGTAGGTGCGGTGCTAATAATTAAATCCTAGTCCTCTGCAAGAGCAGCCAGCACTCTCAGCCACTGAGCCATCTCTCCAGGCCCCGAATTTGTGTTTTTTAATTGATAAAAATGCTTATTCAGTATATGTTGCCCTGTGAGTCCAGGCTCAGGGTGTATGCAAAGGCAAAATGAAGAGCATTTCCCCACAAGACAGGATGCCCTGACGGTGAGGAGGAAGGAAATTGCTCTCTGGTCCCTCCGTGGAGACATCTCCACGTCCATCTTACATGGTTTAGCCCAGGAGGCTGCTGGGGAAATGGAATCTTGCTGAAGCTTCAGAGCAAGGCTCTGTCTCTCTTACCAAGGAGCCCCTGTGCATATGCATGTCTTAGTTTCTTAGCACCACAGGCTGGGCAATGTAAATAGCGGCCATCTCTTTATTTTCAGAATTATGGAGGTTAGAAATCCAAAACTAGGGGTTGACAGACAAAACGAAACACAATAAACTTAAGGGGGATATGACTGAGCAACAACACCTGAGGTTAACTTCTGATGTACATACAACACACACACACACAACACAATAAAGCACAAATACACAACACACACAAATCTACACACATACCTACAAATACACAACCCATGGATTATTTGGGGAAACAATCTCGCCCATAAGAACAATAACAGCTGTGTTTCTCATTATACACCTGCTTTCCTTTTGTTGTTGACACAAATTCAGAATGTCAGCAAAATACCCACTTAGTTCAAGCTAATACTGCTTTAAGGTGGTCTTAATTTGTGGTTTTATTCAACACCATAGATTTTTCTGGCATAAACAATACACAGCAATGTCTCACTATTCTGAAGAGTAGGAAGCCTATGACTGTGGTCCCAGACGATCCCCGTCTGCAAAGGGCTCAGCCCCCCGCTGGCTCATGACCTTAGTCTCTTGTTCTCACACCATTGAGGAGAGAGAGAGAGAAAGGTTGTCTCATGCATCTTGTTATTGAGGCACAGATTTCATTCACAACTGGACTCTATGGTCTAAGTTCCTACCAAAGTCTCTACCTCTTAATACCATTGAAATTCAGGATGGGGGGGGTTCTCCTGAGATACAAGTTTATCTGTCTGTCTCTGGACTTTCCTACGCTGAATCTGAACATCTCCGACAACCCAAGAGTCAGTATGATAGTGCAGGGATTGAACAGCATAGGTGTCAACGTTCATGTTTCTGGAGAAGATGTGCATGGGAGATCCCTGGCAAGCAGGAGACTATGAAGTCACTGGGAGTTGTTGATGTTAGCAGCTCTCGGAAAATGCTAGAGGAACATAAGACTTGGGATGTACTTGAAGGGTTTCTGTGTCCGAAGCTAACATGGCATAAAGGATGGTCAGAAGTCTGAACCAGTTATTGAAGTTTCGAGTATACTACACAAGATGTATGTAAGATGAGGCTGAAATATATATGGTTAGTAATTGCAGTTATTCTGATACACTCACTCGACAAACACTAACTTAAATGACTTTTAGATGATTACTTAAAAATCTGACTTAACACTTTAGATACACACATGCCTTTCTGGCCACACTAGCCGTTTTCATCTGCAGACTTGGACACAGTATATACCGTATAGACTATGTCGTATATGACTAGAGGACAGTATTTATTATTCTACATCCCACAGGCCAAGGTCGATGATGAGCCCCCATTTTTGTTCTCCGAGATTATTTGTACCTCAATGAACTAAATAAAAGTTTCTTTCACAAGGCATTTTCTTTGGATGAGTTTCGGGATAATCAAATTGTTGCAGAAAACATTTGTCACTGAGCTGCACAGCTTGCTGAGTTTGGCCAAGCCAGCGTGTCCTTTTGTCTCAACTCGGCTGGATTTCCAGTAGAGTTGCTTTGTATGAGCTCAAGTCTTTTCTTGGCAGTATTTACCAATGAGCATTAAATGGGAAGATAAAATTAAAGTCATGTGAACAATTAAAGCCGCTTTGTGCAGAGAGACAGCTTTTACCGCTTTCGTTCTGAGTGCTCACACTCCGTAGACCAAGTGCAAAGCAAATTAAAATGAAAGGAAGGAGAAGTCACAGGTCTGAGCAAAGCTGCCGTGACCTTGGGGGAACCTGACGTCTTATGCCGAAGGTAGCTGCGAATCAGCATGTTGGCGTTTCTATTCCTTAGGTATATGTCGCGAGAGTCGCAGTCTTTCGGGGGTGTCTGCCCGGGCTGTGGTCCATGTGAGATACAGAGAAATTTACAGTGAGCTGGTCCCCTCTACTGTGGGTTGAGGGCTTGAGACACAGCCTGATTAACTGTAACCAATGACCACACGCCACATGCACCTTTAGAGGCAGAGAACAATTTTTTTCTTTATTCTCATTCTTTAATCTTATAAAAATTTTAGAGTTGGGGGAGAGCTAAGGCAATAGCGCAGTCAGTAAGGTTCTCAGCACGCACACATGAAGTTGTGAGGGCAGAACCCAGAATGCACATAGAAGTCAGCCTCCTATTTGTAATTCCAGTCCTGGGAGGATGGAGACAGGCAGATTCCAGGCAGTGAGTCTGGCCTACTCAGTGAGCTCCAGGCCACACAGAAAGACACTGTTTTTTTTTGTTTTTGTTTTTGTTTTTTAAAACAAGGTGGGTCTGTGTAATGCTGCTTGGATGTATGCATTTTCAGAACTGATCATTTGGTATTGGAAGACTCATGGGTGTGTTTTGCCCTGGGGAAGACCGTTTCTCCCGTTCTCAGCTTTCCTTACTTGCCCGCAGTTCTCTTCGTAGGGTTGAGGCCTCATAGGTTTTCTCTGTCCGTTTTGGTGTCATCTTTGTTTAGCTCCTATTTAGATAACCATGTTGCTCGAAAGAAATAATTTTTAAAACCAAAACATAAAACAAGGTGAACTGGTCTTGAGGAAGGGGTGAGTCTCACACCCATTTGCACACATGTCCAACACCTATGTACATACACATATCCATAGAAACATATTTTATTAAGTTAGACTGCCCAAGGTCATGTCCACTCAAGGGTGAGCTGCTCCCTTACCCTCCGCCTTCTTGTCCCTCCTGCCATCTTAGTTTCTGTTGTTTCTTGCCACAGTTTTTTCTTAATTTCACATCATCAGTACTTTACTTTTTTTCTTTTAATGTCTTCTGTGTTTCTTTAGAAAATTAAACCTGGTCGGAGCCACTGTTTGAAATTCCAGTGGCTCAAGTGTGAAACCTTGATTTAATTTCATAAGGGGTGGAGCATCATGCCACTTTGGGCAGGATTAAGAAGATGGAGGCTCAGGGTCACAGTGTCATCTAGAGGTTGTCTCTTACTAGTGTTGTCTGCTTGTTTATTGGAGAGTATAAATTAGATTACAAACAAATGCTGTAGCCTTAGCTACATAAATATTGCAGGATGGAAGAGCAAGTGATTGTTGGACATACCATCATAGAAAAGCTAAAGCTACAGTTAGGAGATGAGGAGCCATCGCCACAAGCATCACATGCAGTCAATTTTTCCTGTACTATGTCTCTCCTCTTCCCCCCTTTTTTCTCCTCTCCTTCCTTCTCCCTCTTTGCCCCTTTCATTCTCTCCCTCCCTTCCCTCTCCCTCCTTACCATTCTCCTGTTCATCTTCGTCTTGCCCCAACCCCTGCTTCTACAACTTGACTTGCTTTTTAATTTTCATCTCCGCTGCCTCTCCTTGCCCAGTCACCAATTTTAAATCTCCTCATCAGGCAGGTCCATATGCATGCCCTTGTCCTTGGGAGGGAGGTTAGGAACTCAATTCTATTTCAAAGACATTTTGCTTCTTACCAAATGCCTGCCTCACCCATTCAAAGGCGGTATGGCAGTGGGGCAGCATTATGCCCACAGCGCCTGTCTGTGTACATCCTCCATGAAATCATCGTTTTCTTTGTGATCCTCCTTTCTTGAAGCATTTTTAGGCGTCTGAGGGCCTGTCTTTGTATCAATCATCCATTAATATAATTGCCTTCTATAGATAGTCGAAAAGACTTTGGGGAGGATAAGAAGGTTAGACAAATATCTTTTCACTCAAAACGTCACAAATTGAATTTTGAAAGCCTCCAATGGATTGCCCATTATGTCTATGAAAATTTTAAGTCATGCCTTCCATTACCTTTTTTTTTTAAGGCACTAAAAGCACATCCAGATGCTTTTGTTTGTCTCTGGCGGATCTCTCCAGTTCTCAGTGGTGTCTGCATTTCACTCTTGAGGACACCACTCAATTTTACCATTGCTCTCAATGCAGTGGGGCCTGCAGGATATGCACAGATGCCTCTCTCAGCTGATGTGATGGAGAGGACCTGCCTTCTCCACACCTGTTCTCTCCTCCATCAACAGGTTTTCGTAGAGGGGGAGTCCTAGAAATAGGGCAGATGCACAAACGCCAAGAGATTGGGTCCCCAAGTTGGTTGGAGAAGCAGCCAAGACAAAGACAAATTAGCAGGAGCTTGGGTGCTTGCAGGATTCAGGAGCCATCAGGACTTGTATCTGGTTGTTTTTATCCCTATTTATGTCTATAACAATATGAGGCAGAGATGCTCTGTAGAAGTGCGGCTGTGCCAGAGAGTTGGACTCTGAATAACAAATGTTTGAAGTATTTGTCACTAACCTAAAACCCTAGAAGTATCTAAGTGATGTTCAGCTTTCCTGATTCTATGTTACATGAGGAACGGGCCTGTTTTTTGCCCCAGCCACCCTTGGCTGTGTCCCGTTGTCCGGCTCCAGGTCACATAGCCAGCTTATACCCGAAATTATTACACAGAAACTGTATTTATTTAAAACACTGCCTGGCCCATTATATCTAGCCTCTTCTTGGCTAACTCTCTCATATTCGTTTAACCCATCTCCATTAATGTATATTGCCACTTGACTGTGGCTTACTGACATGAGTCTAACCAGCATCCATCTCAGGCCGGAGATTCATTGTGTCTGCCGCACTTCCCTTCTTCCTAGCATTCTGTTCTACTACACTCACCTAAGGGCTGCCCTATCAAAAGGTCAAGGCAGTCTCTTTATTAACCAATGAAAGCAACCCAAATACATAAGGACCTCCTACACTGTTTCCCCTTTTTCTGTTTAAACATAAAAGAAAGGCTTTCATTCTAACATAGTAAAATTACATATAACAAAACAGTTATCAAGCAAGAATTACAGTTACATTATTTATATCTATTTTATAATAGCAACCCAAATACAGAAGGACCTCCTACACCAATTCTATTCATACTTGGCAGAATAATGGTTGAGGGAAAAAAAAGAGTATCCATGTCTGATGAGCTCCTGGATACATCTATGTCCATAGTCCAAACTTGGAACAAATGTCTGAAGGAAGAAAAGAAGGGAAAATGTGATGAAATCTGAGGGTGACATTTAGGTTAAACCTGAATCAACAGACAAACGATGTGGGCTCACACTAGGCTCACTCCATAAACTGATCAACTGTGCCGTGGGGGTTTGCCCCTGAATTCCTCCTTGAGAGTTCTCATTGTTTCAAAAATTAGTTTTATCTGGATTGCAAAGCAGTTGTTTCTGTGGATTTTGACATACAAGCACATTCTAAACTTATGCACCAGGAGAACCATTTCTGAAGATAATTAAAAGCGAAATGCTAGAAATAACATCTTTTGACAATATCTGAGATGCATCTCTACTAATTCCTCCAAGACCACAAAGCACCCCCTCCCAATAACCACATCCTTTTCTTTTTTAAACCCACGGAATTAGTGCTGCCCATATGCACACGGGTATGGGGCCATCCATGGAGCCTGGGCAACCTACTGAAAGAGGTAAGCAAATTGCTTCTTGTTCACTGAAAGAATACCCCCATGTGGTGGATTCACACACACCCAGGTGGCTCATAGCTCTAATCCCAGCAAGGATGACCTGCTACACTGATGCCCAGCCCCGGAATTTGGTTCTCTATGAACACACACAGCAAAACTGAGTGGAAACATCTGGGACCAAATTAAATCAAAACACTGAATGGAAAACTTTAAATGTTTACCCCGCCTTTGCTTTCGGAAGATGCATTGTGGGAAAAGTGGCATGGATCAAGAGATTGCATGTGAATTTTACAAACCCAAGACATTTTTGAGGCTTCTTTTACTTGGAGGGAAAAAGGGGCATGTGTGCTTTTTTTTTTAATTGACTCATTTGGAAACGCCAACTGGGTCATTTTTGGGTGAAGTCGCAAGTTAGAAGATCTGACAGGCAGCAGAAATGACAGCTGGGACATTGTATGGTTCGCTGGGTATTGAACTCACAGCTTCATGCTTGGCAACAGCTCGACAACCTGTGTCCCCATGCCTCAGTGCCCAATATTTTCATTTTTCATTAAAATTACCGTAAATGCATTGCTAAAAAGACATTTAAAAAAATAGTTTCCCTGTGCCAGCTTTAAAAAAAAATCTCCTGAGTTCTCTGTGTAGGGTCTCATGTGTACAATAACGAATATTTCCATTGTCTATAAGGGATCTCCTTAGAGGGAAAATATCATTTAAGTGGTGGCTCGTGAAAGGACTGAGCTGTGGTAAGTAATTGTTTCCCTGTACCAAAGTCACTGAGCAAATTAGATGATAAGTATTCTTTTTAAATTAGCTGCCACAGGGCTGCAAAGATGACTAAGCACTTAAGACCTATACAGCCCTTCTAGAAGAATCCATTTCCTTCTGAGCATATACACAGATTGAACCGTGCAAAAGCACCTTCAATTCCTGTTCTAGGGAATCTGACGTTCTCTTCTGGCCTCTGAGGGTAGTGCACTCACATACACTCATACATACATATACACATACATAAAATACATTTTAAAAAATATTTGAACAAATAAATGAGCTGCCATGATGAGGTGTTATAAAGACAAAAGGGAACAATAGTGTGTGTTTCTGGCATTATTAAAGTTCATCATTTTCATACAACAAAGTGTAAACCTGTGAATTCCTAACTTAACAAAAACCCATCGCAACAGAGTTCCAGACTAAAGTGCTTCTCAGTCTAATGTAGAGACTGCCGATTAACGTCCTGTGTATGGTCACATCTACCCTGTTGTGCTGGCCACTCCTTTATGGCTAGTAGGAATGCAATGACCATTACTAAAGTTCTCCAACCTGACTCACTTGTCTCTGAATTAGATGACATAAATCCTTCAAATTTTCCTGTCCTGGTTCATTTTAACCCTCTACGTGACATAGGTTAACATCATCTGAGAGGAGAACCCAAGTGGAAGAATTAACTGGATCAAATTGTCTTGTGGGCAAGTCTGTCGGGGGGGGTTTGTTTCTTGATTATCATTGATGTGGGAGAGTTCAGCCCACTGTGTGTGGCACCATCCCTAGGCATGTAGGCTCCAGGCATAAGTGAAAGAGGTTTAACTGTACAAACCAGCAGGTAGCACCCTCCTCCATGGTTCCTGATATAAGTTTTTTCTTGAGTTTCTGCCATGACTTCCCTCATTGATGGACTATTACTTGTGAGTGAAAATAAAAGCAATAGAATTTAATTCCAGCAATAGAAAGAAATTAGGACAGTCCCATTTTGGTTAATTTTTTTCTAATCTTAACTGATAAATAATTTTACATACTCATAAAGTACTATGTAATATTTCTATCTAGCTTAATGTATAGATAGACATATGCATTATGTATAACATATATAGACACACTGTATGTACAGGCATGTACATATTATGTGTATGTATAGAATATGTTGTTGCTACAGGAGTGTTAGGCCAGTGGCCTGACTATGGGGTAGGGGGTGCCCAATAATTGAAGTCCAGCCACTTGCCACCAAAACCAGAGAAAAACAATGAAAGCCTAGAAAGAATCTTTGATCAGAATGGGAACGACACGGAGGCACAAACCTTTAGCCCTCTCTGTGGAAGAGCAGCTGTGAGTTCCCAGATTCTATAAGGAAGGACTAGAAGGGGTGTGTGGGACAGGGAGGGTATATGATTAATTAAGTCTTGATCAGATGGTTGTGCGATGATCATTATCTCAGATCGATCCAGGAGGCTTTGTCGGTATAAGAACATGTTGTTTCTTGAGACAGTCTAGACTCTTGTCACAAGACATCTATTGATCAGACCCATCATTCTGGGAACCCAAGGTGACTTCGACAGCCAAGGAGATGGGTAGGAAGCCCAGGCAGAGACACTTTCAGTCACCCCCAGGCATCTATGTACCTTTTGCCCAGGCTTACTTTCAGGGGTATTTCCAGAGACTAGAGAGATAGGAGATATGGGTCAAAGGGCACAAAACTCTCTTAGACAAAAAGAATATGCTTTTGGGTTCAGTCACAAAGCACGCTGGTTACTATCCACAAGGACGCATATTTACTCTCTGTCACCTGCTACCTGAGGCCCTTATCCCTGCTCATTTGTTTGTGTGGCTAAGTAACCCCCACGTGCTCTGTCTGTAAGCTTTCTCAACTAAAGGGACCTAATTCCTCTAAGGTGGCATCGCTACAGACACCAGACGTTTTCATTAACCCACAAGTGTTTGTTCAGTGAATAACTGAATATGAAGTAGGAGCTGCTTCTAATTCTAGGGTTTTCCCCTTTCACTTGAAGTGTGAGGGTTTAAAGAACAGACTACACATGTGTACCTAGCATTTAAGACGTTTTAAATTTGTCTGTGGAAAGACTGGAAAGATGCCTTAGCAGTTAAGAATACTTGATGCTCTTCCAGAAGACCCTTGTTCAATTCCCAGCACCCACGTAGTGGCTCACAACTATCTGTAACTCCAGCTCCAAGGGCTCTCATGCCCTCTTCTGGCCTCCATGGACAGCAGGTACACACTGGGTACACATGCATACATACATGCAAGTAAACACCCATGCATGCAAAATACAAGTGAATAAATCTTTTTTTTTTTTTAAAAAATTGTTTCTTCAGCCCTCACCTGGAGTTGCATGTCATGGACCCTATTACCTTGTCACCTTCCTGTTCTCTTGGGAGATTCCCTTGTCTTCTGCATCTTAGCTATTATATGAGGCCTGCACTGTCAATCCTCAGGAGGGAGACTCCCCACGATTTGCCACCCATTGCTATTTTGTTTCACACTTTACACTGAGAAGGAACTCTTGCAGGAGCACACTCACCACACACTCACTGCAGGTCCCGCTGGTTTGATTTTGTTGCAGTGTTTGCGTGTTTGATTTCTGTCTTTGTGCAGGACTTGACTTTAGTAGCCATTATCACATTTAAAAACCTTTAGTCTTTAGTATAACATAATCACGGTGTAATTACAGGGTGTCTTAATTGCATCTGGTTGTGCCTATTCAAATTTCCCTAAATAAACACAACCCTTTTGTTTTCTTCGTGGTGACGGTCTGAAGCTGAGTTGGGAAGCCATTGTGCACTCTTCTGTAATGTCCATTTTCAACACAATTGTGTTCTGCTCAAAACAAATCCCTAAAGACACTGGGAAAGCCACACGCTTGAACAGTGACCTTAACTCCAGCCACGGTTGCCTGACACATGGGTCTCAAAGTCTGAGTCAGAAAACGTGGGTAATTTTTTTGCTCCACCCCATAAGCTCAGACTTTGCAATAAAGAACATTGGTGTGGAAACGTTTTGTTCTACCCGCTTAGGTCGGAGTCATCTTACTTTTTAAGGTAGTAAACAAGGACACCCACGACTCACCTTGAAGGAGCATCTATGCACTGGACATGGTGGCACGTTATTTTTATCCCAGCCCTTGGGAAGCAGAGGCAGGCAGATCTCTGTGAGTTCAAGGCCAGCCTGATCCATATAGCAGGTTCCAGGACAACCAGAGCTACATATTGACACCATGTCCTTGCAAAGTATCTATGCAAGTCTTTTTGTCTTAGATCTGATGGCAATTTTCCTAAGCTTTGTTTATTTTGTTTTATCTATTTGTAGTGAAAAAAGAATTGTCTACACAGCTCCAGGGGTTTCATTCTCTGAGAATTTCTCATCTTAGGGGCTGTCCTACTGTGTCTGGTGTAAATGTGTCTTAACATCTTTGCAAAGCTGGAGTTGGATCACTCTGCCTTCTGTGTCCACAGCGACGTTTATCATGAGCAGATGGACATTTAAAAAGAATCAAGGAAACTCCATATTCCTTGCCATTCTGTGTGGGTTATCTTTTCACTCTCATTTCTCCGTGCTAGAATTGCCTTCTCCTGTCAAGCACCATAGGATGGAAACTGGAATACATAATGGTCTGATCACTAATTGGAATATACAGCGGTCTGCTCTTTGCTGTATGTATGCTTAAGGTCTCTCTGTTTCCCTCTCTTAGTTAGAATTATTTCATTCAATTATTATTGTTAAGATATATTTATTTTTAATTAGGTGTATGTATCTGTATGGGGGGTGGTGCACAGTGCCCACAGAGGCCAGACGAGGGCGTCAGATGCCCCAGAGCTGGAGTTACAGGTGTTGGGAGCCACTATGTGGGTGCAGGGAATTGGACCTGGATCCTTGACAGAAACAGTATGTGTTCTTAAGCACCAAAGCATCTTTCTAGCCCCTTTAGCATCATTTTGAAAAATAAGAATATTATTTCTGCGGCCTACAGAATTACGGAGGCATTTATCCAATTGCTCCTGAATGTGGTTCATGAACATGCAAAGGCTGTTTGATTCAGCATTTGTTACTTTCAACTATTTTTTTTGTCTAGTGCTTTTAGTTGCTGGACAATGTTTTCCTGGAGAAAATAGCCCAGCTGTTAAAATTTCTTCCTCTACAGAGGAATGTATGTTTGAATGTCACAGTTTTAAAAAGGAAAAAAAAGGCGTTAAGGTCTCCAATGCTTAAATAATTTGTTCCCATTTGAGTTCACAAGGCCACTCAATTTTTTAGGAAATATATTTCCATTTATCTCTGAGGAGGTGAATTACTATAGAAGAGTAGCCATCTGCTTAATAAATCACTGCTTAGATTGCAAAGACAGGATTGAAGCCAATATATCCCCATATATTCCAAACCCACTCTAGAAATTTACAGCATTCAAGACTCCCAGGGCTTTCAATTTACCTAGCTGAACACCTGACATAAATCCCGATCTTCGACCAAAGAGCCATTCGAGGTCATATACCTCCAACAGCCATAAAGCTTAAACCAGCATCTTCTGGTTAAAGCAAGTGATGCGAATTCCCTTTGTAGCTTTCTGTTACTCAGAAACATACAGCTTTGTCTAGATATTGCTTTGACTTCCTATAAGACATCTTTAAAAGAGCTACTGGGGGGAGCCCCCCAGTACTGGGGGATGATGGCCGAGAAAGATAAAAGCACTCGCTACAATTGCAGAGGCCCTAGGTTCAGTTCCTAGGGACCACTGCAGTGTCACTCTATAGCTGCCATTCCCTCTCCCAGCAGCTACCAGCGACCAATAGCTCTTGGATAGAGGCAGAACTTGGTACCCACCTACTCTCCTCCAAGCTAGAATCTTTTTCTGCCTTGAACATCTGCAGGTCCAGCGCATGTTGTCACAGTGTCTGAGTTCACACTTGCATCTGCTCTCTTGTGTCTGGAAAAGAAGAATTTCAGATGTGTTTTTACAGATCAATTGGCAACTAAGAGGCTATCACAAATAGACTTCAAGAAATAGGTACTTCCTGGGCTGGAGAGCTGGCTCATCAGTTCAGACCACCCACATGGGTGCTGACAACCACCTGTGACTCCAGCGCCAGGGAATCTAATATCCTCTTCTGGCTTCTACAAGCACTGCACACACAATGTGCACAGACATAAGGCAAAATATTCACACATATACAATTTTAAACTAAAATAAGAAACAGGTGATTTTTTTCAGTGAATGTATGCCGAGAGACCTAAGTAAGGCACTAGTGGAATCAGATCATATCTTTCTATATATTGCCTAGTGGACATTCTCTGGTCACAATCTAATAAGGAACACTTATAAGGCATTTATTAAGATGGATTTTATGATGATACCTCTTGTCAATGTGACAGAGTCTGGCATCCCCTGTGGGCATGCCCTTGGTTAGGATAGTTGAATTGGGAAGACCTGATCACTCTAGGTGACGTCATTCTATGGGCTAAAGATCTGATTACTATAGGTGACATCATTTTCTGGGCTAAAGACCTGATCACTATAGGTGATGCCATTCTCTGGGCTAGGAGAAAGTGAGCTAATCACATGTACTCTTTCTCTCCTGATTATGTATGTGATATTATCAGCTGCCTCAAGGTCTTCAAGTTTTGACTCCCCCCACCATCATACCTGGAACTGTCTGGAACTGTAAGCCAAAATAAACCTTCTCCCTTGCTTAAGTTGCTGTGATCATGGCATTGGGAAAATTAGCAAAGTCCCCTGGTGTCCTCTATCTACCTACAAAAGTAAATTCTATTGCCTATGAAGTTATTTCACACATACTGAATTTTTGTTTTGGGGTTTTTTTTCCAGACTATATCAAACAAATCTAGCCATTGGCTGTGAGACTTGAAAAACAGCCTTTCCTGCCATAGATAATAGAAGTGTAGAGGTGAATTACTATAACACAAATCTTCCAGAACAACATTGACTTGCACTGTGATTTACACATACCTCACACATGACCATGAAATGTGAGGACTCAGCTAAGTATGACCAAACCTCACAATCACAGTTGCTTTCTTTCCATCAGCTTCAAGATTGCAAGAAATCATGACATTAAACGCGGAAGACGAATCTTTGTAGATCAGCTGGGACAGATGTATGCTTTTTGAACTCATGTTTGACATATTTGGATGTAAACTCATGTCAAGTTTATTGTTGTTGTTGTTGTTTTTAAAGAACAATAACAAAAATGCAAAGCCAATGTTCCACCCCTGTGACCATATCCCCACACTGCAGATCTTTTCTTCTGAGTGAAAAAACAAAATTAAATACATGGCCAAGTCAAACTTCTTCCATAAACACAAAATATGGTGATTTGGATAAGAAATGCCCATCCCCAGCCCAAGGCTCAGGTGTTTGAACACTTGGTCCCAGCAGGTGGTGCTATTTGGGACAGTTATGGAACCTTTAAGAGGTGGAGCCTTGCTGGAGGAAGGACATCACTGGGGGTGGGATTTGAGAGTTTATAACTTCACTCTATTTCCTGTTCTTGCCCCGTGATCATGGATGAACCAGTGAGCAGCAAGCGTGCATTCCCTTCCAGGGTGGACCCTCTCCCTTTGGAACTCTAAACCAAATTATGTGCTTACTTTCTTAACTTTGCTGCTGGTCATAATATTTTAATCACAGCAACAGAAAAGTAACTAATACACAAAAATTATTTATAAGCTGATTTTAGTATTATTTCTTTGTAAACTGCTAATATGTATGTATTGCTGCTTTGAGAAACAGGCAACTATATTTAAAATAAAATAAAGTGGTTGGCTTGTTTAATGTAATTTAGAGTTGATAGATTAACATTTACAATGGATTCCCTGTTGCTGTACAAATCTCATGTAATGCTCTAGAGCTAAATTGAAATTTTGTAGTTGAGGGGCCAGGGAGCTTGTGCAGTGGTGAGAGCACTTTTCACACAAGCATGAGGACCAGAGTTCAGACCTCCAGAAACCCAACTACATGATGAGTGGGTGTGGTGGCCTGACTGTAATTCTAGCTTGGAAAGGCAGAGATAGAACATCTGCAGAATATGCTAGCCATCAAGATCAGCTCTATCAGTGAGCTCTGGATTTGATTAAGCAACCCTGCCTCAGTGAATTAGGTGGAATAATGATAGAAGGTGATACATAACATCAATTTTGGGCTAACACATGCATGTGCAAACACATATGCAGAAACATATCCATACCACACACACATAAAAATGGGAAAAATCAAAACAATGAAAACGTAGAATTCAATTCTCTTATTTTCCTTCCAATAGCCCAGATAGGCGGGACCCAGACAGCTGCTCTGTCTGGCGTCAAAACCAGTTGTTGAGATCCCTCTCATCACCTTTCCTAGGATGTAGGACAAATTGATCAGACTCCACCAGGTGCTTTAGGTTTAGGCTGAGATGTGCTTATCATCCCAGCTAACTCTGAAAGATACCCTCTCCATTCCCACACTGCCTGGCAAGAAGGCTGAGAGTCCCAATCAGGAGACTGTGTAGTAATAGCAATTCATTCAAAGGAATCAATTTTGGAAATATATTCATTTAAATTATTAAAGAACTAAGAAGAAGATGGAGAAGGAGAATCAGGAGAAGGAGGATGAGGAGAAGAGGAGGAAGAGGAAGAAGAAATCATTATTGCCATTAAGTCTCATGACTCCCCTACTGCTACCATCTCAGTGCTCTCTCATCCAGTCAGAGAGACAAATTCTGAATGACTGACAGCCCTACCAGCTGTCCAGCAAACTGGTCTACTGTTCTCCTGCTGAGGGATTTGCAAACACCCACCTGGGCTCAGAGTGTCTCTACAAGACAGGCTATAAATTCCTGGAGTAGAGGACTACCCATTGCTTTGTACTTTTCCAATTTTACAAAATAGTTTTTTCTGCACTAGCTACTATGTGCTTCCATCTTACACTGATTCAACTTTTAAAAAATGTTGCTTGCTTTTACAAGGAAAAAGAATTTTGATGGTAATGATAGTTCAGAGCCCAAAAGAGGAAAACTACCATGACTTCACAATGTGAAATCATGATCCATCCTTACTTCTAATTTTCCACAATCATCTATTTAGTCATATTATTTTCTTTAAGAAAAGCAAACGCATTAATTATTTTTGCTCATTTGCTTTCTGGGAGATGGTACTTAGATTTATGAGTAAAACTTCCTGGGAGAGAGGCGGAGAGGAACATGGGCGAACTTGCAAGTTAACAGTTTTGCTAAAAAGCTTCTGTGAGGGATGAAAGCCAGTGGGGCAGATGTTAACTAGAATTAACTGTAGCCATCTGCTTGCTCCTTTCAGAAGAAGATGTTTTTTTGTGGGATGTAAGTCATTCTCATTGTATAAGAGCTACAGTCCTCTTGCTCTCCTGGCTTTGTGCGAGCTGCAAGGAGTCACTGCAGTGGTGGGGGGCTGAGCCTTGAGGGTCCTAAGTATGCAGTGAACCCGTGTGCTGATGGAGTATTGTTTCCAGTGCAGTGTTGTTTCCTGGGCGTTGATTTTTCAGAGGACAGACAATTACAGAGCAGCAAATGAAACAGAGGTGGGGAAGTCCCAGATCCAGCAAAGCCTGCCTGTAAGGCTGTCTCATCTAAGTTCCTAAGGAGAGTACCACAAAAACAGCCCTTGAGAGAAAACCCACTTATCAATTAAGGGAACTGACTGACATGAAAACAGATCCACAGTTCCTTGTTTTGTAGTCTTTTGATGCAGAACGCGTCAAATAGGGGGAACGCGAGTCAAATAATCCCAAGCTAAGCCCAAATAGAGTATTCTAAGGTTGTTCTTTATTAAAAGGTAACTCACAGATCACAGTGAGGAAATAGAAATGGGGTCCAACATCCAGGGGTGGCTCATGAGAAGAAGAGACCAAGCAGGGCGGGACCATGGCTTTTTGGTACACAAAGTCACACCCTAATTTGATCCAGGCTCTTAAAGGCCATTGGCTGAAGAAGGTTCCTTATCACCTCCCCCTTTTGTCTAAATAATAGAGTTCCAAACCCAATACAAAACTATATACATTAAGAACAGATATCAAATATAAAAATTAGAATTACAACTAGCATAAACAATATTAAGCAAGGAACATATACTAAATGTTTTAATAATTACTTTATCCAAAGGAGTCTAAGTCTTGTACTAGAAATGGCTTGGCTAGATCATAAGAGGAAGGTAACTATGACTATGTAATCTTCAACCCCATCAAAGGCCTGAGAAGGGAGATAATATTACTTGACTAGGCAGGAAATACAATCAAGCAGCTTTCAAAATATGCAGGAGATGACAGAGACAGCTGGCTACTTGGACAATCACCCAAAGTCTCATTTGCAGTGTTGAAGCAACCAACATTGGCTAAGGCCTAGAGTAACTGAAAGAGCATTTTCCGAGGCAAGAAATTTTTCAAAACCCTCTTACTCTGCCTTGGCAAGGTTTGGCATTCTTCTTTCTTATATCCTGCGTGTCCAGTACAGACGCCATGTACTTTATCAGTGGTGGAGGCATGGGCAGTTTCTTGCCCAAAGGCCAGTTTTGCCAAGTAGAAAACAAGCTCCAAGTGGAGTGTCTTCACTGCTCAACATTCTCTTGAGAATAGATCGGTGCTGACAGGAGCAATCATGTGTCATGTCAACAGAACCCTAAGTTGTTTAAATGCCATCTTCTACAGATCTTCAAAGTGGTTGAAGATTACATATCCATGCAGAATACAATCTCTGAGTATCTAAAGGACCTAATTAGTCTGACTATACGTACAACAAATATGAATGATTACTGACATATAATGCTTCATACCTATATAACTTAAAGACTAAGACTTCATTCAGAATACTAAACAATCTTTAAACAACTGTGCAGTGAATGAGGACAATAACCTCAAAATATAAATAATGTATAAATATCTTGATCAGGGGTAAAAATATATAATGCATGTAGGGCGCCACGGTGCCTCCATGTTACGAGTACGCTGGCTTAAGAGCCAAAGCACCATTTGCTGACTTGGTAAACACAACTCCTGAGCATGTGCTTTCCTATGAAAGGCATCGTATGACAGGCATCGTATGACTTGACCAATCCGGTCGTCGTACGATCGCGCCATACCAACTTGAGCCTATCGGGCTATGACATATCATATATATATAACAAATATAATTTGAATTTGTATCAATATACAAGAATCTATACCAATATAATTGTCCATAAATTATAGCTCACAAGTATTCACTTTATTGCTCACTATTATTATTATTACTGTGAGTAAACTCACACTTATCTACCTAATATCCCATTCAATTCCCCCTTTTTTTTCCCAAGGAGATCTCTGGGCCTACATAATTTCCACCCCAACCCCTAATCCTATATGAGTAATAATCAACCCCTAAATGATGTCCCTAACCCTGAGGACAAATTTTGTTGGGAAAGGGGACATTGTCTTCTAAAATTGCTTCCAGCTGTCATGGGAGCAATGTTCTTTCTATGGGATCCTGTAAAACTAAAATGGTGGTTAAGTTTCAAGGTTACTACTGTCTGGTATAATTGTAAATGGTCTCTGAGTAGTTGATAGGGTTTTTCTGAGGTTCTCATATGGAATTCTGGCCAGAACGTTGTAAAAAGGTGCACCATTTCAGCTAACCAAGTTGGAACCATATTGAGCACCTGGTACCCAAAACTGGTCTCATAGTAGCGCTATCAGCATCATAACATCATATCAACCATGTGGAGTCATTGTCGTGGGGCCCCATCTTCTTCCTGGAAACTTCAAAGATTACTGCAGGAAAATCTACTGTTCATTGTGGAAAAGTTAAACATTATTCATGTAGACATATATTCAATGAAAGATAGGATATAGACAATCAATGAAAGATATGATATAGACAAAATAGGTATGGAGAAAAGTAAAAGTTTTCTTAAATTCTTTCTTATTTCTGTCCCATACCAGATGGCTCCTGACATGAGACAGAACCTCTGAATTTTTCTTTTAACAACATGCTTGGATTTAGAGATGGATAGCCATTGTCCAACTCCAAAGCCAGCTTTGATTTTCTAGTGATATTATAACTCTATAGGAAGATGTATATACCTATAACCCTCAGATGACCTGCCCTCATAAGTCATATTTCACTTTACTTAGTGATCCTTTCTGGATAGATATTTTTCCTCTTTAGGCATCCAAATGTCTAGGGTCTCTTGGCTTTTTGAAGATGAATATTTTCCTGTAGAGATAAGAACAGAACCCTGCCCCAACCCTTATGAAGTTTCTTTACCTCCTGTATGGTTATCACCTCTGTGAATGAGCTGTCATTTCTCTTTCTCAAGTGGTTTCTATTTTTCAAACCGAATCTTTATTAACTTTGATGGTATCCATAGCTTTTCTTTCCCTGTAAGAACAAGAGTTGAAACCCCTTCCCCAACATAGCACATCTCCATTCTGAGGTCAGCACATCCTTGAAATACGCCAACTGATTTAATTCAGAAGTTTTTTTCTATTATCCAATGTCTCTCTGCTGCCATTGTTTCTTTCTCATTAGCATTAAAAAAATTCAAGCATTATGCAATCTGCTTCTGGGGTATTTTCCACCCCTTTCTGTTTGTTTAGCATATCCTTCATAGTTCAATTTGATCTTTCTACAACTGCCTGGCCTGTTGGATTGGTATACCTGTAATATGTTTTATATTATAATGAGCAAAAAACTGTTTCATTTTCTTAGACACATATGCTGGACAATTGTCTTTATTTGTGCAGGTATATCCATGATGGTCATAACTTTTAATAAATATGTGGTTACTGAATCAGCCTTTTCTGAGCTCAAGGCAGTTGCCCATTGAAAACCTGAATAAGTGTCTGTGGTGTGGTGTGTATATTTTAATTTTCCAAATTCTGTAAAGTGGAATGCATCCATCTGCCAGATTTGATTCCTTTGAGTGCCATTTAGGTTATTCCCTACAGGTAATGGTATTTGGTTATAGAAAGAGCAAGTAGGATGTCTCTTTATAATTTCCTTAGCTCATGTTATGTAATATAAAACTCTTTCTTTAAACATTTGCTATTGACATGATGTTTTTTATGAAATTCTGAGGCCTTCAGCATACTTCCAATCAATAATCAATCAATTTCTGCATTACCTTGTGCTAGAGGACCTGGCAGACCCATATGGGATCAGATGTGTATTATGTATATAGGACAAAGTCTATTCCTGATTATGTCTTGAACCTGAATGAATAATAAAGTTAATTCTGGATCATCTGGTATAAATTCAGCAGTCTCAATATGCAAGACAACTCTTTCTGCACATTGTGAAACAGTCACTATATTGAGAGGTTCTTTAAAATCCCTTAGTACCATGAGAATAGCATATAACTCTGCATTTTGGACAGAATTATAAGGGCTTTGTTCCACCTACTTAATTATTCTGATATGTAACCTGCCTTTCCATATTTATTTGCATCAGTATAAAATTTATGGACTCCAGTTATTGGTGCATCACATACAATTTGGGGGAGGATCCAAGTAGTTTTCTTTATAAGGTTAATTCTATCACTTTAGGCATAATTGCTATTAATTTCTCTAAAAAATTGGCATAAACTCTTTGCCATTGTCTTCCCATAATTTTTTAATTTCATCAGTAGTAAAAGGCACTATAATCTCTGCTGAGTCTATACATGCTAGTTGATGAATTCTCAATTTTCCTTTTATAATTAATTTGGAGACTTTTTCCCCTTAAGTTTTTAATTTTTTAGTTGGTTTATGTGGTAAAACGATCCATTCTAAAATAATATCTTTCCTCTGCATTAAAATTACTGTAGGGAAAATTCTGGAAGGCAATATGACTAGAATGCAGTTAAGATTTGGATTCATTCTATCCACATGCGCCTCCTACAATTTCTCTTCAATGATAGTCAATTCTTTCTCAGTTTCAGCTGTTAATTCCATGGGACTATTTAAGTCTTTGTCACTATATAAGGTTTTGTTTAAATGAATTATTAGATCAGGTGTTATCCCAACAGCTCTTTGTAGACTGGAAATGTCCCCTAACAGTCTTTGAAAGTCATTAAGACTCTGCAATCAGTCTCTCCTAATTTGTGCCTTTGTGTTCTAATTTTCTGTAAACCTATTTTATTACCTAGGTAATTGACAGAATCTTCTGTTTGTATTTTTTCAGGAGCAATTTGTAATCCCCATTTAGGCAACTTTACTTCTTCAAACATTCTTTCTAAAGTATCTGCATTTGAATCAGAAAAAAAATGTCATCCATGTAATGGTAAATTATAGACTTAGGAAATTGTTTACATACTATTTCCAATGACTGACTTAGTATTAGTGTTAGTATAAGTAGGCACTGTGAAGGCAAATTTTTCTCTGTCCTTTTCTTGTAAAGGTAAAGTAAAGAAATAATCTTTTAAATCAATAACTATAAGAGGCCATCCTTTTGGTAATAGAGAAGGCAAAGGAATTCCATAGAAATTTCTGTAGAAAGAAAGCCCATAGGTTGAAATACCTTGTAGACAGCTCTTAGATCTGTCACCATTCTCCATTTTCCAGATTTCTTTTTAAGAACAAATACAGCAGAATTCCAAGGGCTAGTTGATTCTTCAATATGATGAGCATCTAGTTGCTCCTGTACCAGCTTTTCTAAAGCCTGCAGTTTCTCTCCTCTTAAAGGCCATTGTTTAACCCATATTGGTTTCTCAGTTAACCATTTTAAAGGCAGGGCATTAGTACCTTTGAAGATTTGCTAGCTGCTTTGTGTTCTTGTACAGCCCAAATGGCTGGTAAACTTATAATATCCTTCCCAGAAACATGAGTTTTGGGACTGCAGGAATCTTTATCTGGATATCCCATTGCTGCAACATGTCACAACTCCATAAATTCATTGTGATATTAGCTACACATGATCTCAGCCTTCCTTTATGTCCTTCTGGTCCTATGCATTCAACTCATCTCATGCTTTGTTTCACTTGAGATAGGCTTCCAATTCCTAAGAATTGAATATCTGCCTCTTGAAGAGCCCAATTCAGATGCCAAGATTCTGGAGTAATGATACTCATATCCACACTCATGTCTGGTTAGACTCATGTCTGGTTAGACTCATGCTGGTAAGCCACAGTCAAGTGGCAATACATATTAATGGAGATGGGTTAAACGAATATGTAAGAGTTAGCCAATAAGAGGTTAGAACTAATGGGCCAGGCAGTAATTTAATTAATACAATTCCTGTGGGGTTATTTCGGTTGTAAGCTAGCTGGACGGGACAGAACAAAGGGGCTCCATGGTCCTCTTACTACAAATTGGCTGCCCAATGTGGTTGACTGACTCCATGTAAAATCTGAGAAAGCTTCAAAAAGAATACAGAGTTTAACACAGCTTCTTGCTGTTTCCTGGCAACTTGCCACAGCTGCTTTAAGAGATATTTTCCTGATTCAGCTGTAGCCAAAAAAAAAAAAAAAAAAAAAAAAAAAAAAGCCGTGCCATTTTAAATGAGGCTTCCTGGACCCTGCCGCCTGTGCAAACTCTGGCTATGGAGCATTTGTGGGTCCGGATGTTTGTGTGCCCACTCGGGGTCAGGAACAAAGTAACTGAGACCATGCCTGTGGTTTGGCACCTGCCTGGGCAGGCAACAGGATTCAGGTTTTCTAGGCTTGCACAAGCAGGAGAGCATGGCGGATTTATGCCACCATACAGAGAGACGTTTCCAGGCTGCACAGTGCTCTGCCTGGCAGATTTGGCTGTAACTCAGATAAAAAGCTCATTCTCAGAGTTAAAATGCTAAGCACAGCTCTTGCCTGGCAGCCCCAAAGCTAGCAGAAATGGTATGTCCACCAATTTAAAATTGGAGATAGGTGGAGCCAACATCCAGAGCAGCTGCAACCAAGCTGCTTAGCATTTTAAAAGCTCTTCAAGACAGTAGATAATTAAGGACAATGCAATAGGACAGATTCAGACATAAAAGACCTCTAAATGGGTCACACTGTTGAATAAAGGTACGTAGTAGGCTTAAAAGAGAAAAGAAATAAGGAGTATAGAGAGATATTTTTAAAAAAGGGTAAAGTCTTTAAAGAGACAGGGTACAGATAGTCATAGATTAAAAAAAATAAGCCACGTAAAAATGGAAAATTCACATAATGTCTGGATTATGTATTTTATTGTGTTTTCTTTAAATTTTTGACTGTGAAGGAGCTACATACAGAGAGACATTTCATTGTGTGTGCTGCTAAGCCAAACCAGCATGTATATCATAAAGGTATCTTGACTTCAAAATTTGGGTCTAAGGATATGATGCTTTGGAAAAGAGGTTCTTCTTTTGTTTTCACAGAGGATGATACCCTGTGGATTCCTTCTAGACCAATATGGTATGATAGACCATGCCCTCTTGAAAGGTCACCGTGATCACCTTCAGAAAATTACCTCACTCAACTGCCGAATGATATGAACCTGGCACACAGGATACACCATAAAAGACCTGATTGACAGTACCCCCATAAAGCAGGAAGAAGTTTGGAGAGAAAAAACTATGCCCATATTCCCAAATATTGTTTATAAATGTTCTTTTACATTTAAAGGGGGATATGATGCAGATATAATTAATTTGCATTGGTATAAAACTTGATTTATGGATACAAATTTAAGGTCAATTTTGTTATATGTATATGTATTTCTGATCTTGATTAAGGTATTGTGATTGTGTAGTTCATTTAAAAATGTAATGTATAGTTAGGAAATATAGGTTGTTAATAGATAATCATCTATAATAGTTAAGTTTGTTGTCATATTAGTTAGATTTTCTAGATATATAGAGATATATTTCAGTTAAATAGGCATTTTTCATATCTTTCAAAGATGACAGAATATGGCATTTAATGTCTTAAAAACGTAGGGCTTTTTATGACAGTGGGACACATCTGCTCCTGGCAGCACCAATCTACTTCAAGAGAAAAATGGTCATTGAAGAGGCTCCTTATGGAGTTGGTTAGCCAACTGGGCAAGAAACTGCTCTTGCCTGGACTGTTGCATAAACTGGACACAAAGAACCTGCAGAGAGAGGACTGGTGAACTTGCCTAAAGGTGAGATGATCCTTTGGGGTTCCTGATTCATGAAAGTGTCTGCGAGGCATTCTGCAGGATACAGAAGAAAGTGACTAAACTGTCTTTAAAATTTTCTGCTTTATGAAAAAGTCTGCTAAATACTGTGGGCCTGTAGGCTAAAGATGGATGCCCCAATGGTACAGAAGAACTTTAGGTGACTATATAGGCAGCAAGATGTCTCTGTCATTTCTAGAGTTTTGGAAGTTGTTTATTTCTCGTTTACTTAGGTAATATTATATCCTTCTGGAATCTTTGATGGAGTTGAAGGATAGATAGTTATAGTTATCATTTTGCTTTGTTATAATAAAAGATAAAACAGATACAAATATTGTAACTGTAATTCTTGCTTGATAACTATTTTGTTATATGTAATTTTACTATGTTAAAGTGAAAGCCTTTCTTTTTCATTTAAATAGAAAAAGGGGAAATGGTGTAGAAGGTTCTTCTGTATTTGTGTTTCTTTCATTGGTTAATAAAGAAAACTGCCTTGGCCTTTTGATAGGGCAGAAATCAGGTAGGCAGAGTAGACAGAACGGAATGCTGGGAAGAAGGCCGTGTGGCAGACGCCATGTTTCTCCTGCCTGAGACAAATGCTGGTTAGACTCATGCCGGTAAGCCACAGTCAAGTGGCAATACATATTAATGGAGATGGGTTAAATGAATATGTAAGAGTTAGCCAATAAGAGGTTAGAACTAATGGGCCAGGCAGTAATTTAATTAATACAGTTCCTGTGTGTTTATTTCGGTGTAAGCTAGCTGGGTGGGACAGAACAAAGGGGCCCCATGCTCCTCTTACTACAGAGTTTCCCCATGGTATTGGGTTACATTCTCTGTCTTTTTTCAATCTACATTCATTGGTCCAATATTGGCCTTTGCTGTGCCTCCTACATATTCCAGAAGACTGAGACCACCTATTCTTGCCATTCCCAGAGAAGACATTATTCCTAGGAATTCCTTGTCTACAATCCCTTTCAGATGTCCTATTCTACAACAATGAAAGCATTTGGCATTTTGGTGTCTCCTCCTATCATTGGAAATCACTTCTGTTACCCAAGCCTCAGTACTATAGTCAAATGTCTCAGCATTCATTGTATGCAAGATTTATTCATCTATTGGTGCTGATCTGACCTTTAAAGGCCTAAGAATCTTTTTGCATGCTCAGTTGACATATTCAAAAGCCAGAAATTCAATAAGTGAACATCTAGCTTCTGGGTCTATTACTCCTATTTGTACAGCCTTAGTTAATCTTTGTAAGAAGTCACTAAAGGATTCTCTCTGGCCCTGTTTAACCCTAATATGTGATTCATATATTTCCTAGTTTCTGAATCCTGTCCCAAGCATTTAAAGCTGCTGTGTTACATAGGGACAAGACATGTTCATTGTAAAGAACTGGCCCAGAGGATTTGAGTACTGGACCTTGCCAAAAATTTGATCTTGGGAAGCCTCAAATACTTTTGCTTTTCCCGGTTGTTTGAAAATTTTTGCCTCTTTTTGTCAATAGCATTTCCATAGAAGCTGGAGTCTATGTTCTAGGATCACTGAGATCAATTGAAGTCAATTGTGTGGAGCAGCCTTATCACTTCAAGCCTTTGTTTTCACCATTTCCCTAACAAATCATGAATGCAGGCCATAAGATACTATTGCTTGCTTAATTTTGTTTAAATCATTCATACCCATAGGTTGCTATGTATATTCTTTGACTACCTTAGGGTATTTTGTGCCAGATGGTGTCTCAGAGGAAATTACCAAATAGACAGTTAAAACTCAGGGTAAGTCATCCCAGAGTCTGGGACTAATTGACAAGGCTAAGTACTGTCCTTGTACCTTCTGCCCCTGCTAATCATTTTCAATAATTTCCTTAATCTTTCAAATCTTTTTTATCACTGCCTTCTGTAAAGTCTGAATCTCCCATCCAGTGTTTCATTATAATGCCCTCATTGATCATTCCAAGGTATGAAATTTGTCCAGTAAAGATAGCATCTCATTCTTGGACATAATTTTGATGGTGTGTATATTACCTTCCTGGAGGGATCCCTTATCCATTAATATACCATAACTTTTCAACAGATTCTGATTATTAAATTCAACAGCACAGATTCTTTCAGATAATGTCTTAGCACCCTTTGACATTGATTGGATTTTGTCTGTCAAATTAATGTTGTCCTTTTCCATAGTATTAATTCTTTCAACTTGCTGTTCATTATTAGTCTGTAAAGACTGTATCATTTCTAAAAGTGCCTCATTCTTGGCTCTGTATCAAATCATTTTCTTAACGATATAATATGGAAAAACAAAACTAATTCCCCAAACCAAATAAATGGATGCATAAGAAAAATCGCATAAGCCTTGCAGAATACCATCTATAGCATAATGGTTATTAAATTCTTGAATGGTAATATTATCAGTAATCATGTAATTTTTCAAATCTTACCTGTCATAAGACAATTACAGTGAATAAGAGTAGGTGTAATAATCTTTATTGGCCAGCAGGTGTCACAGTAGTAGCCATGCAGTGGAGAGAGACAGAGGAGAAGCTGGCCTTCTTGGGATTGTTCACTCTGGTTCTGTGCACTATTGCCTACTTAGATACTGATAAATATTCTTTGTTTAACGAATTAAGAGCAGTTTTTAAGGACAATCAAAGGGATTCTGAGAGTTGGTGGTCAGAATAAGAAGGAAACCCAAAGCTTTCCATCAGTTGTGAGGTGTGAACTGTGTGTGCCATGCTGGCGGAAGAAATGCTGCAGGTATCGTTGGCTGGAGAAGCTGCTGGCAGGGAAAGTCAGGTTCCTTAGCAGTGGCAGATGTTCTGCAAGTGGGCGAGAAAAGGTGCCTGGGCTGGCAAACTGGGAGGTTACTGGGAGGCATGGATTCGTTCCTACATGGGGCACCATATGATGCAGAATGTATGAAATGGGGGGGGGGGAACACGAGTCAAATAATCCCAAGCTAAGTCTAAATAGAGCATTCTAAAGTTTTTATTATTTATTTATTTATTTTTTATTAAAAGGGAGCTCACAGATTACAGCGAGGAAATAGGAATGGGGTTCAACATCCAGGTGTGGCTTGCAGGAAGAAGAGACTGAGGGGCGGTACCATGGCTTTTGGTATCCAAAGTCATGACCCAACATGGTCTAGACTCTTAAAGGCCATTGGCTGAAGGAGTTTCTCCATCAGTCTTTGATTTTTTTCAGGCTTCTATTTATTTATTTATTTTTGTGTATATGATATTTTGCCTGCATGCATGCCTGTGCATGCATTTAGAGGCCAGACAGGGCATTGGATACCCTAGAATTGGAGTTACAGATGGTAGAGATCCACCATGAGGTTCTTGGCAATTGAACTTAGGATGACATATTTGCAGAGTATCTTACCAGTCCAGTTTTGCAATTTTGATACTATTACAGAGATGATGTTTATATTATCCTCTGGTAACTAAGGACACATAATAGTGTGTACACACAACCAAACTTATTTTATACACACTCAGAAAAGTCACCAATACTTGACAAAGGTTTAATCTTGGATCATATGAGTTTAGTGATTTTAAATGTCTTGATGAATCTGTATTACTCAGTTTTCTTTGTAAAAAATGTTTATTTATATGTTAAAATATGCTAACATGGAGGAGGTACAAGAACTCCTCAACTTTACATAAAGAACTAGAGGCAACTAAAGAATGGTGAGAGTAGGAGAAATAGTCTTCTTCTGGGAAGAGCACCTTAACTGGGTATCCAGTACAAGATGGTCAGCCCTGAAAACCTACATACAAGCAACATTGTATGGACTGAGCAGGCTAAATTTATGTATTTAGGAATATACATGCATATACAAATGTATGTATGTATGTATACATGCATATAAATATTTATGTAGCAACAATTAATGAAAAGGGAGGCCATGAATTTAAAAGAGAGCAAGGAAGGTTGTATGGAAAGTTTAGAGGGAAGAAAGGAAAGAAAAAAATGATGTAATTATATTATAATCCCCAAAAGAAGAGAAGTAATTTAAAGAGATAAAAGAAAAGGAATGAAAACACTTGAGAAATGGAAAGAGCTTAGATATTAGATGATTACTAAATTAATTAATCAACAGATTACTGGGTAAAGGATATATACCCAGTAAATATACACAAGGGATCATTATGTAGTTATAAAGATGAAACCATGACATTTTCAGAAAATGGAAAGAACTTTACATCATTATGTTAAACAAAGCTGTCCAGACTCAGAGAGACAAATACAGCACATATTCCTTATATGCAGGATTTATATTTGTGTGTGTGTGTGTGTGTGTGTGTGTGTGTGTGTTGTAAGCGGTTATCAGGACAGGATAATATGATATGTATGACACTAGAATAACAGCATTCTTTGGGGCTATGGGAAGAGAATCATCAAGAAAGGAAGAGGAGCAAAGGGAGGAAGCTATTGGGAGATTGTGGTGGTTTGAATAGATATGGCCCCCATAGACACATATGTTTGAATTCTTGGCCCATAGGGAGTGGCACTATTAGGAGGTGTGGCCTTGTTGGAGTATGTGTGTCACTGTGGGGGTGGACTTTGAGGTCTCCTATATGCTTAAGCTATGCCCTGTCTCCTTCTGCTGTGTGTGGATCCAGATGTAGAACCCTCAGCTCCCTCTCAAGCACAATGTCTGCCTGCACGCCACCATATCTTGCCATGATGATAATGGACTAAACTTCTGAAACAGTAAGCCAGCCCCAATTAAATGTTTTTCTTTAAAAGAGTTATCATGGTCATGGTGGAAACCCTAAGACAGAGATGGATAAGAATGGGGTATAATCATGTATCTGTATGAAAATGTCACAAAAATCCATAATTTTGTATGTGTTCTAACTTGGTTTCTGTTGCTGTGATAAAACACTATGACCAAAAGCAACCTAGAGGAGGAAAGGGCTTTTTTTGCTTACACTTGCAGTTCACAGCCCATTACGGTGGAAGTCAGGACAGGAACTCAAGCAGGAACTGAAGCAGAAACCATGGAGGAAGCTGCTTGCTGACTCACTCATAGGCTCATGATCAGCTTGCTTTCTTATACAGCACAGGACCACCTGCCCAGAGAATGGTGCCCCCCCCACAGTGGGCTGGGCCCTCCTGCATCAATTAACAATCAAGACCATCCACCAGTGACATGTTCACAAGATAATTTGATGTAGGCAATTTCTCCATGAAGGTTTTCCTTTTTGATTAGTTTTGGCTGATCAAAACAATGATTAAAGTGGATTGGAATTTATGGTAGCTTAAAATTCAAGGAACTATAGAGATGGCTCAGATTAAGAGCACTGGCTGCTCTTCTAGAGCGCCCTGGTTCCATTCTCACCACCTATTTGGTGGCTCAAGAACCTCTGTAACTCCACTTTTAGGAGATCTGACACCCTCTTCTAATTTCCATAGGTGGTACTGCATGCAAGTGGTGTGTAGACAAACATGTAGGCAAAACACCCAAACACATAAAGTAAAAACAAGTTGGGCCAGGCATTGTGGTCCTCCTTAATCCCAGGACTTGGAAGGCAGAGGCAAATGGATTTCTATGAGTTCTGAGAAACCTAGTCTACATAGTGAACTCTAGGCCAGCAAGGGCTCCTTAGAGACACCTTGTCTCAAAAAATGAAAGAGATATAGGAAGGGGGTAGTGCTTATTTGCAAAGGAGAAGTGAAGTCCAGCCAGTGCACTCCACACCCCATCACGTCTATGCAATTTCATGTGTGCTTTGGCCTGAGCTCATGAGGAAACAACCTTCTTCCACTGCCAGCATCCCCACCTGGTATCATGACATCACTACTTTTCCTGCTCTGAGAAGTTTCAGATCCATGAATCACCAGGCCAGCTCTGCATCTGCGGCAGGGATGTCTGAATGAGTCTGGTGATTATTTCCTGATGCGCTCATCAGAGATCCTGCTATTCATGTCACCAAATGAGCTTACTAAAGCTGTATCTCACGGGGATGACACCCACGTCACATCTGACTCAGCCATGATGAACGGCTGTAGAAAATTAGCAACTTCACCGCATCCACTTTGCATGCCATTTTGAAGATATATTTGGCACAGTTGTCAAGCTTACAGTTGTGGCTATACGCCCAGTTCAAAGAGCTGCTGTGAAATGTGGTCTGCCATGAAATGATCAGACAACATCTAGAAAATTCCAGGGAGCAGAAATGAAGTCATGCTTCCAGTCTGATTGTTTTTTATTAACAAAGAAAAGACCATTCTCTGCCCCAAAGTGCTTTCTAGAGTCATGATTGTTTCCCCCACTTGGGAAATCTTTAAATAAATCTATGTACCTACACTTCAAAATTACGCTTTATTTTGAAAAATAGAACATCCCACTGTCTTAAAACTAAAAATCTTGTCTAATAATGGGTGGAAGTGATTATGTATTTTTCATTAGAAAATGAGGTTTTATTGTTTTCTATTTACTTGTTTATTATTTTTAGGTTAAATATGACTAGAAGGGAAAGTAACCCTCATGAAACCTTAAGTTTGGATTAAGAAAGCCATTAAATTTCATGTGCTCTTTTCTAGGGCAAGGGAAGTTAAAAGCATTTTCTTTATATATTAGTCTTTCTTAAATCTTTCTGATGGTTGCCACTACTACACCCCCCCTCCTTTGCTTCATTGTTACTGCTCAGTGAGAAACTAAATTGTGCTTAAAATCACTCAAAGTTGTTATTTGGTCACTGTTAGATTAGCAATATCCCAACCCAGAGGACCTATCAAAACTGGCCTGTTCCAGTGACTGTCACGAACACATACTGAGGACGTAAGCTTGGTTTACAGCACCCACATTGAGCAGCTCACAACAATAGCTCCTAGGGGATGCTAGCAACGCCCTCTTCTGGCCTCCATCAGCACCTGCACTCAGGTGAACATACACATGGAGATACATATATACACATAATTAAAAATTGTAAATCCCTAAAAATTAGTAGATAATCCTTAGAAAGTAAGCATTAGCAAGAAGCTCTTATGGCCTCAAATGATCATTTCCCCCTGTCTCTACAGAAAATGTGTTTTTCTTCTTCTCCCATATATGAACATGTAGGCACACAAGCACACGTCCACATGTGCACATGCATGCATAAAATTAAAAAATAAGCATATACTGAATGATAATACATGTATTTCTATATAAAAGTATGCTTATATGACTATGTAAATCATAAGGGTGGGTAGTTCTTTTTATTTGATCCTAAGGGGACAATACATATTCTTTTTGCACAAGGGATATTTATTTGTTCATTTATGTATTGTTAAATATCAATTTTACAAGTTAATTGGCTCTGATAGCCATTATACACCACAATGATCGAATTAGAGTCACTGACATGTCTGCCATCTGAAACAGTTATCTGGTTGTTCGTGGGGAAACACTGACAATACTGCCTGCCATGTTTTCAATGCAAATGTCCCTTCCACGCTCCGGTATTTGAGTACTTGGTCCCAGTTGGTGAATCTGCTTGGTGAAGTGAAGGATCTTAGCCTTGAGCGAGGAAGTATGTCATAGCCTCACCTATCTTCAGTTTGCTCCCTTTTTTTCCTGCTTATGATTGAGATCTGAGCCCCCAGCTTCCTGTTTCTGCTGCCATGCCTCCCACAAGGATAGACTCTCAACCCTTTGGAACCATAAGCCTAAATAAACTCCCCCCCCCCATAAGTTGTTTTCAGCCATGGTGCTGTGATCACCGCAACAAAGAGTAACTCATATACGGGCTTCTTATTTTGAAATATTAGACTCATGTGGTCAAGTCCAGTCACCCTGCAGCATAACAAACCACAAACCTGCTACCCTTTCTGCAGTTTGCAGGACACTCAGCAGCCTTCCCATGGGCCACCCTCCCTCCACAGAGGGGCTCTTACACTGCGCTCTGGTACATCTTCATCCAGGTTCTCCTGGATACTAAGGTTGATTCTTGATCTTAGTCTTTGTGACCTGTGGGTTAACAAACAGAGAGTGCTCCTAAGCACTTTAACTTCATTTCTTCTGGGCACAGTCTGAGGATTGCTGGTCATAGAGGTAACTGCATTTTCAGTTTTCCTTAAGAGTTGCTCTAATTGACTTTTCCAAGAGTGTATGAAAAGACCCCTCTCCCCACATCTTCCCCAGTATTTCTTTTTGATAACATCCACTCTAACCGAGGTGAGCTGGTAGTGGTCATGGATGAGACTTGTCTGTCTCTAGTGAGAGAAAGTGGCAGTTTCACATAAATTTAATGCATTGTATTTCATTTCCATTCAGTTTGAAACACTTTAAAACTTCTGGAGTGTTCTGGTTTGAGTATTTCTTTCTTTGTAAATGTCTAGGGCTACCCATAAATCTTTCAATGATTGAATTCTGATTTAATCCTGTTCTATTAATTGAATCTTTAAAAAAAATTTCTTGATGCTATTCTTATGACACAGAACATGGTCCATAATCGTGAATGGGTCCTGTTAATGAATACTTGTGGAGTATTCTGTAAATACCACTCAAATCACTTGATGCTGTTGTTCAAACTCCTGCTCTCATTCTCTTGCTGCCAGTCACTGGCGGAGAGTCACACTCTGCATTCTGCATCCTGATTGTCGTTCATGCTCAATTCTAGGCTATCAAGGGGCTGCTACACTTGAGGTTCTGACTGGAGCAGCAGTGATGATGCCACGAAGTCCTTTCATAATGAAACCCAATAGCTAGACCCACATCTCCAGATCTGGCTATTCTGCAAGCCCCCACTCCACTATTTTCATTTTCTTTCTAACTGACCACCATGTCAAATTGAATGAAAGATTGCATTATTTATCATTAGATTATAGGGCAGTTTTAGGTTACTGATCTTAATTATGGGAACTGACATGAGGAACAATTGTACTTCACCAAGCATATACAATGATTTAATTGGATTTTTAGTTGTGAGACCTATAATCACAGCCTTCGTGGGTAATTATCTATAAGAGGGGAAAATGGTCTCCCACCTCATCATTGAGATGCAAAATTCTCAGTTATTAACCATCATTCCTATTAATAATAACTACCAAACTAAATATGCTGTCTCTTAACAGATTATGTTCTGTTGTAGAGAGATTATTGCTTCCCAGAACAAGGAGCATGATAGAATCCATCAAATGGACCTATAGATTCTAATTTTATTCTGGCTCCAAAGGTCCATCTTTTGTTCTGTCTGAGATGCCTATGTTATATGCTTGCAGAAGTCAGCTCTTTTGTTCCTGCATCAGCTTCAACATTCTCACTCACCAGTCTCATCCCATGCTTGATGCTAGGTGACACTTCCATTTGCAACACCCTATCTCACACATTCCCTTGCTTAGCATCCCACCCATCCACTTTCCATCAGAGGGCTCATAGACAGTTCCCTTCACTTGCTCCAGCTCACATAATGGGAGGTGTGCTAAGTTCCATACTCAATCCTCTCTCAAGCTGGTCCCATCCCTGTCTTTGGTTTATTTATATTGCTGTGATAAACACTAACTCCAAGCAACTTGGGGAGGGAATGGTTTGTTTCTTCTTACAGGTTGCACTACCTCATGACAAGAACTCAAGGCAGGAATTTCTTACTGCATTACTCCTTTATTATACTCCCTTATGCATTGCTCAGCCTTATTATACAACCAAGGACTACCTGGCCAGTTGGCACACAGTGGGCTGACCCACATCACTCATTAATCAAGAAAATGCACGGTAAGACTGCCGATAGGCCAATCTGTTGGAGAAGTTTCCTCAGTTGTGATTCCCTCTTTTCAGACAACCATAGACTGTGTCAAATTGACAAAACGAAACAGAAAAACCCAACCAGCACACTAATCAAGAGTATCAACCTGTGTTTCAGGTTTACTTGGAGACCCAGGTCTACATAAAGTGCAACATTTCCCCTGTGTTCCTGGGCCATGACCCTCAATTTTGGGTCCAGAGTAAACTCCTTACCATCTTTGAAGTGAGAGTTGTTTTTGTGTGAACATCTGTCTGTGGATGGTGCACATGTTTGTGGTATGCAGGGGAAGACCATTAGCTTCCTCAGGAACCTCACAAACCCTTCTTTTCAAATTCATCTCCTTGATTTCTCCCTTCCCTTCCTCCTCCTTCTCTTTCTCTTCCTCCTCCTCCTCCTCCTCCACTACTACTATTTCTTCTCCTCTCTCTCTTCTTCAACCCACTAATTCCAATTATTGTTGCCCATATGTACATGGGTGTAGGTCCACTCACTGGACCATGGGCAACCCCACAGTGGCCTCATTCTTAAAAAAAAATGATTCTCCCTACCTCCATCAATTGCTGGTAGCTCCTCAGTTAAGAATGGGGTCTCAGGAGCTCCCATCTGTGTTGGGATTTTGACTGGCTGAATCTTTTATGGGTAACCATAGCTTGTGAGTTAGTGAGTGCAACAGCCATATGATATACAGAAGAAAACACTGGAAACAGCCCAGGATTATGGGTCTAAATATAAATATTTTGAAGGGAATTTGACAACATGGCCATTTACAAAATAACAATAGCAGATTCTGCCTAGTGGACTAGGTTCTCCCTCACCATGGGATTGTAGCAATTTTTTTTAATGATAAAAGGTGGCAGGAAGTTAAGGGCATCAATTGTGGGTTTTTTTCGTTTGTTTGTTTTTTTTGTCTACTGAGGTCAGAGATGACAACTTTAGGTTCACAGTGTTTGCATCAAAAGTGGGGAGAACCAGCAAGGACTGGGGTATGAGAGAAGAGAATAAATCCACAGAAGAAATCACATACCAACATCAAAATGTGGGGGTTGCTTATGGGAAAAGAAACTATAAACAAGATCAAAACACATCACAGACCATAACAGTGACACTGGGAGTCATTAAACTGTAGGATGCAGTCAGTGTTTGGGTGCAGTGGAATTTTTTAAAATGAAAGGCATTGAGTTAGATAATTTGCAAAATTGCATAAGTCCTAAAGTGAGGAAGTAGCATGAATGAAGGCCAGGTAAATGATTTTGCAGACTGTATCTGTGGGTTTGGTTTTATTTAGTTTTGTTTGTTTTCTTTTATGAAAATAAAACATTGGAGCATGTACAGGACTAATCATGGTACTTTCTTAGAGGGATACAGTAGTGGGACTCAGTAAACTTTGTTTTCTGCAAATCCACTGTTTATAACACTGTCAGGATAAAGTGGGCTCAGGGAAGTAGAAGAGAACTTTTCAAGCAGCAATAGAAGAGCTTAAAAATAGTTATAATGAATACACAATTTTGTGTGCCAAGGACTCACCCACACTGTAAAAAAAAAACAGAAAGGATGTGTAATGGGTGTTGAATTTATTTTGTCCATTTTTTTAGGCCTGTCTTTGGAGCAGATAAAAATCATCATCCCTCAGAGGGACAATCCTAGGAAAGTAATCCTGAATTTATTTTTTACTATTTATTTTATGATTTATTAATTATTGAACTGAGAAGAGATCTGACATGCATGTTGGCAAGTCATCTCCATGTGTTAAAAGGTTCAACAGACCCATCTCAAGAGTTTTGCTCTATGACAAGAAAGACCTAGGGGGATGGAGATTTGGTTTAGCAGTTTGAGCACTTTCTGCTCTTAGAGAAGATTTGAGTTCAATTCCCAGCACCCACATGATGGCTCTCAACCATCTCTAACTCTGGTTCTAGAGGGTGTAATACCTATTCTGGCCTCCGTGGTCATTTTATGCATGTGGTACACTGTACACATGGACAAAACCCACATACACATTAAATAAAACAAGTAAATCTAAAGGAAAAAACAAACTAAAAGGACACTGAGTATTGGTTCGTATTTGGTGTTGTTCTGGCAACAGAACACAGAGCAAACAGGCTTTCCCATGCCTTCTGTGTCCACTGCTATTTCGCATGTATGGTGAGTCAAACCTTTTGTTACAGTGACACTGTTAGCAAGTTTGGGGTCCCAGACTAAAAACCAAAGAAGCCAGGTTTAGTGGGAGGTTGTGGCCCATGCCTTTAATCCCAGCACTAGGGAGACAGAGGCAGGTAGATCTCTGAGTTTGAGGCCAGTCTGGTCTACAGAGCTGGTGCCAGGACAGACTCCAAAGCTACACAGAGAAACCCCATCTTTAAAAAAAACAAAAGGAGGAGGAGGAGGAGGAGGAGGAGGAGGAGGAGGAGAAGAAGAAGAAGAAGAAGAAGAAGAAGAAGAAGAAGAAGAAGAAGAAGAAGAAGAAGAAGAAGAAGCCAGGTTCAGTCATCCATTCCCAAGAAGCCAAATAAAATAGCCAAGTTAATAGTAAAACATAGAAAAGGAACACTTATTCAAAGTGACACACGAGATAAAGGGACAAAGTGTCCATCTTTGGGGTCCTGAAATAAGGTTGAAGTTTGAATACAGGACCAAGAAGTGCACATCTAAGCAGTCCCATAAAGATGTGGTGCAGCTCACCATTGACCTCGGGCTTTCAGTCTCCTCTAAGGTGGGCTGGCAAGTCTCTAAACTGTGAACTCTTTCTGGAAGACAAGTTCTCCCTCTGGCTGGTGCCTTTTCCTTCTCACAGGGTGAGATTCCTAGAAGAATTCCCATTTCTTTGGGGTCCTTTGATTCAATAATCTGATGGTCAGATTGAGAGACATGGGTGTCTCTTTAGAATATGTTCATTTCTCCCAGGCTAGTTCCAAAAGGGGAGGTTCAGATTCTATGCCCTGAAGAGGCAACCTTGCATCCATCATGCAAATCAGGCTTAAAATGGTGCACCATCCATACATTGGTTATAAGGAATGTTTGTTTTCTTCATTCTGACCTGTTTTCCATCTCTGGCTTCTTTCCTTGGGCTTTTGACTGTCTGATTGTTCTATTTGAACAGTAAATAAAAATAAATAAAACCACCTGCCCGATCTGAGACTTACTGCATAGGACATGTTCCCATGGAAAACCTAGCTCATCACTGCGTGTTCCTTGAGAATCTGATTTCATTGGGAGAAAATGTTATCCTTTTTAGCATATCACCTACTGGGGATGCTGAGGAGTATCAAATGGGAAATCCATCAAGGCTTTCATTCCTTGACATGGAAATTGCACTTGGCAATTGTATAGATGAGATCGTGCATTTGTGGCTAATTGGATGACACAAAATATTCAACCCAGTATAAAATGAAATAAAGACAGGTGGTGTATTAGTACCTTCCTTGTTGCTGGGATGAAACACCTGACCATGGGCAGGTTAGGGAAAGAAGGGCTGATTTCACTCCCAGTACCTGGGTACAGTTCATCATAGTGGGAAAGCATGGCAGCAGAAGCATGTGGCAGCAGGATACACTACATATGTCATCAGGAGCAGAAAAAGATTAATGCTGGTGCTCAGTTCACTTTCTCCTGCATGCGCAGTCTAGGACCACATCCTACACTGCCCACAGCTAGGGTGGGCCTTCTCTCTTCAATGAACCTGATTTAGAATTTCATAGTCACACCCAGAGGCATGCCTCCTAGTGATGCTTTTAAGTTAACAACCAACATTAGCTATCATGGGTCATATTATGACTATTTATGTTGCAGGGCACATTACACTGAATACTTTAAATGCTCTCAATTTTTCAAAATTTACTTGTTCTTTGAGAATACACGTGTACAATGTATTTTGATCATACTCACCCCCACTTCTTATTCTTCACCAATTCACCTACTTCCACCAAGTCTCCTACCCAACTTTGTGTGTTCTCTCTCCACCCACCTCAGGTCACCTGATCTATAGGGCCCCTTGTCCACACATACATCATGTACAGGGACAACAATAATAACTTTTTAAAAAGTATATATGTATATAAATTATACTTCAATGACTCTTTAAATAAAATTAAAATGATTGGGCCATAAAGGGCTATTTAAAGCAGGCATGCATAGATAGATTCCTCTTGGACTGTGCCTCTGTGCCCATGAGCTCATTCACTTGCTCCTCATCTTGCCATGCAAGGAGCTGGGTTCTCTGTTGGGGTTTCCAGGGCCCTGGATATTGTGGGATTTTAGTTTAAGATGCATTATATTCGTTTATACTGTGGGATATTAGTTTAATGATATAAAGATGTTTTGCATTCTTTAATGTTGCATTTGTTTAACTTTGTAAAACTGTGTTACTTTGCCTATCTGAAACACTTGATTGGTCTATTAAAGTGTTGAACAAACCAATAACTAGACAAGAAAGAAATAGGCAGGGCTCCAGGGCAGAAAGAATAATAAGAAAAGAAGAAAAGGGAGGATGAAGAAAAGGAGAAGGAGAGGAGGATGCCAAGAGCCAGACACCCAGCCACATAGCCAGCCATGGAGTAAGAAGTAAAGAAAGACATATAGAATAAAAAAGGAAAAAGCCCAGAGCCAAAAAGGTAGGCAGCATATTTTAAGTTAAAAAAAGCTGGCTAGAAACAAGTCAAGCTAAGGCCAGGCATTCACAAGAAAGAATAAGTCTGCAAGTATTTATTTGGGAGCCCGCCCCCCCGTGTTAAAAAAAAAAAAAACCAAAAAACTGGCAATGAGGTCACTGCAGCAGTAACCTTCAGCACCACGGACAGCACAAGACATATCCTTGCTTGATGTGTGCCTTCCTTCAGGCAAGTGTTTTTACATAGTGTTTCTTAGCAGCAGGAAACAGGCCTTCATTACTACAGATGAACTTTCAGAGATGGTGGCAGCAATTGCTGGATTAGAACAGACTGGTGTTCTGAGAAAAATCAAAAGTTTGAATTATTTAGAAAGTATATAGTCTTAGGACCTAGTTTAGATGTCTTGCTGAGTTACAAAGTCTCACAGGATTGTACACATTCATACAGGAGCACACACATGTACATATACAAATGATCACAGAAGTACATACATGAGCACACTCATTCACAAGTGAGTATGCATATCTACATGCATACATTCACACAAGAGTACATACGTGCACACAGGAGTTTACATATGCACACAGGAGTACACACATGTATATATACACAGAAGTACATACATACACACAGGGGTACACACATATATATTTTCACAGGAGTATATAAATTAATAAGTACACATGCACACATGCATATACATACACACACATACATGTACACACAGAGGAATGAAAATCAACCTCACAGCCTTTTTGCATGTCACAGAGATGGTCCTCTAGTAACATTAAACCAGCTTCTCCCCTTCCATAAGCAGAAGCTCTTGTTTGATCCATAACTTTTTCTTCAAACTGAGAAGGATGCAGTATTTTACTTCATTTTTTTGTGGTTTTCTTATGGCTTGAAAAGATCACACAATATTTAATAAAGCTTTTTTAAAAAAGCAAGCTACAGTATTATCTGAGCTCTCTGTATTGCCGTTTCGCTTTCATTAGGGTATGCTGCTCAGAAACCCAGTGGAAACTCAGTCCCTCTTCTGTCTTCAAGAACCAATTACATAATTTCTACTTTGTGAGAAAAGCCATGAACTTGTCTGTAATTCGGGTGCATTCAGCCTGGAGTTGGTCATTAGGTTTGCAGCCACTGAGTTCATTGTGAAAGAAAGCACCCTATAGTTCACCTCATGCCAGCTATGGAAGGTATAAAAATAACCACAGTCCATGCTTACTTCTGCAGCTCCTTGTGGGAAATATTGAGGGTGTTCTGTCCCAGAGTCTTGGTTTTCTTGTTTGCAGGTTTGGGGTGAAAAGATAAGGGGTTTGAACTGCTAAACGGTAAGTTATGACTTCCCTTTGAATTTAGCCATTCTGAGATCAATTCTCATGTATCTGTGGAAGGGTTTCAGTTGATCTCTAGGAGCAACAGCAGACAGGTCACCAGTTCCCATGTTTTAGAGTCAGTTGAGAAATGCCAGTCCAAAGATATAAGCTGGAAGAAACTTGATTTACCTATGTGAGGTGGGTGTGAAGGATGCATGCATCTGGTAAGTTTTAAAATGGAAACTCTCCCATGGGGTTGGAAATGGAATCGAAGCAGTGAGCCCAGAGATACGCAGCAGTGAGACTGATGGAGACTTCAGTGTAACACTGAACACAGAACAGGCTGCTTTATAACATTCTTTCATTATTGCCTCAGCCTTCTCTTCAGCAAGGGAACTGAAAAGAAATGGAAGGGAGAGGAAGGCAGCAGGCTTGAACAGTAGCTCAAACACCACCAGTAGGGTTTTTAATAAGAAGGAAAGGACCAGAGGTTGAGTGATTTTTATTGCCTACCTTTAATTCTTGTCCCAGTTTGCCTCCTATTACTGTGATAAACACCACAAGTAAAGGTAACTTGGGGAGGAAAGAGTTCGTTTTACTTACAGCTCACAGCCCATCATAAAGTGACATCACAGCAGGTACTGAAGGTAGGAATCTGGAGGCAAGAAATGAAGTAGATAATGGAGGAATGCTGCTTACTGGCTTGCTCATCATGGCTTTCTTGCTCTGTTTTCTTATACATCCCAGGACCTCCAGCTCAGGCGTGGCACCACCCATAGTGGTGCCATAGTGATCTTGGCCCTTCCGCATCAATTTTTGATCAAGAAAATGCCCCATAGGCTTGCTCACAGGTCAATCTGATGGAGGCATCTTCTCAGTTGAGTTTTCTTCTTCTTTCCAACTTGTGCTGTTGAGTTGACAAAAAAAAAATCAACCCAACTCTTGTACCACATTCAACATCCATTAGAGTCTTTGGGGATCCAGACTATACAAGTGGACAGAGTTTCATGATCTCTCCAATTTAAAGTCATGAAAACTTTTTGTATAGAAACACTCTTAGGTTGGAGAAAGTGAATGTTGAATTTGATAGGATTCAACAGTTTGCACTTACAGCATCTATTCAATTCAAACCAATATCTGTGCAGTCATCAGGAGGTTCCCTGCCTGGGTGTATTCCCAAGAGATTTTTTCTTCAAAAGACTTGACTTTTTCATAAAAGCAACATCTTCGGCAGCAAAAAAAGACCCTCAAACTAGAAAATTCATAAATATAATGTTGACTGTCCATATGCTTGAACACAGAAATGCAACAATAAGAAATAAAGACAGGGATACAAATTAACCATTAATGCACAGAACAGTATATATAAATATCACAGATATAAAAGGGATCAGATGAAGTTGAATTTACAAGAATTTATCAATGACTCCGAGTGGCTTCCTGATAAGAGCTTAGATCCTTTCTCTTCTCTCCAAGGAGTGGGGACAATCTGGTCACATAAACAAGAACACTATCATGTGCTATAAAATTCTATGTTCTGAATTATTAAGTCTTCTAGACATGCCTAGAAGATACATCCATGACCCAAATGCTCCCACACAATAGTCTATGTTACATGTGGGCATAATATTTCCATAAAAAGAAATTAGTGGAGTCCACCTTGTACATTCTGCAAATGAGCATCTATGAAATATATTATTAGAAGGTCTACAATGTAGATCTGATTAGTGACCCTGATAAGTATGTTTGGAGATAAAAAGTTTATTAGAAGTATTATTAATGATGGACAGACAACTGCAAGGCAAGGGCTTTGAGGAGAGCACACAGCACCACAGAAAGGCAGCATTATGTGTTTGGGTGTTTGTCTGCATGTATGTATGTGCATCCCACACATGCTGTAGGAGACCAGAAGAGAGCATCAGATCCCTTGAAACTGGAGATGTAGATGGTTGGAATCAACATGTGGGTGCTGGGAATTGAATATTGGTTCTCTGGAAGAGCAGCTAGTGCTCTTAACCATGGAATCATCTCTCCAGATGATTTCTTGTCATAACTCTCTAAGAACAGGGATTCACAGAAGACACTTGCAGCCAGAATTTGTGATTCCCAGACAGGAGGCTTGGAAAGGGGTCAAAGCAGGATATATAGGAACCCACATGGTTTTTGGTGTAAAGTCATATCCCCAGGTTAAAAATCTGGGCCATGAGAATGTGTTAGCTATAGACTCACAGGCAATGTTCTCAGTAGGGGGATGTTCTCAGCTCAGAGGCTGTGGCCCAAGCAGCAGCCTGATCTGGTTTCTAACATTACAGTTGGTGTTGGGCTTTTTGTTTGCTTGGGTTTCCTGTTGTTGTTTTGTTGTGGATTTCCTCATGATTCAGTAGGGTTTAACTCATTCAGAAGAGAAAAATGTATCTTTGTTTCTGTAAGATCCACTGCATGAAAATATCCTTTTTCTAGCAGCTGAGGATGCAGCTAGCCAGTTCTTCTCCAGAGAGAGGCCTTAGAGAGGAAAGCAGAACCACACACAATATTACACTGTGTCTGCACAGCTGCTGCTCTGCTGCGTAACAAAGAATTCAGCCCAGGTCGTTCAAGAAACTGAGAGGTGAATCTCTGGTATCCTGTCTGTTCCCAGAGAGGGGTGAGGGGTTACAGAAGCATAAATTAGATCAGGACTGTCTTCAAATACTCTGAAGCAAATGTTGAACATTTCTCACCTCTTTGGGTACATTATCCTGATATCACTACTTACATACTGCTACCACAGAACAGTTCCAGTTCCAGGTATTCATGTGCATTGGGTGAGTTGAGCGATGGCTCAGAGGCTAAAAGCACTTGTGGATCTTGCAGAGGACCCGGGTTCTATACCCAGCACCTTCATGGCAACTCACAATCATCTGTAACTCCTGTTCCAGGAGATCTAATGCCCTCTTCTGCCATCTGTGGGTACTGCATACATATGGTGCACACGCGCAGGTAAAGCACTTGTATGTATAAAATTAAAATTTAAAACTTTCACAGAACATGTTGGTTCTCAACCTGAGGTGAAATAAAAACCAAGAATTTCTTCCTGCTGTTGCCGTAGAGAGTTAGGAGGGAATTTGGATGTCTACAAGGGAGCTTATGATTTTCACACCAGCCAAGGAACACACCTGGCCTTTCTTGCATGTAAAATGGGAATATCTAATTTATTCTAGACAATGAAGTTTTGTTTCACCCAGAGTCTGTAATCTCAACCCCAGAAACCCTGTAGCGGAAGGGATGCAGGACTCTGTTGATATGTAAACAGTCTGGTATGGGTAAAAATATTCTAGGTAGGTGGGCTTTATCTTTGTTGTGGTTGTGGTTGTTTGTTTTGATTGTTTGTTATAGAGTATCACTATATAGCCCTGGCTAACCTAAAACTTGCTTTGTAAACCATATTGGGTTTAAACTCACAAAAATCCTCCTGTCTCTGCCTCCATAGTGCTGGGATTAAAGGTGTACACTGCCATGTTCAGTCTAAGATATTCTAAAGGAACACTTATATCATTTACTTTGCCCATGGACTATAAAACAAGGGATCCTGCCTGAGAAATTGCAATTATTCCAGGACTCTTGGGCTGGGAGAATGGAAAGCCTTCTGTCTAGGTGGGAGAGAGGGAACACTTTTCTCCTAAAAGATTTACAATGTATCATATCATGTAACAGCAGAGATCGCGATGTGTCAGTGGTGGGCAGGACCATGCCTTGACTGCTTAGATAGGCATGGCTCTGGTCTCTGCCTATCCCTGGCCACAGTTCAGGACCCTAAAGATGAACTTAAGTGATCTCCGAGTCTCTTTGTCCTGCTGCCTAGCATGGCCACTTTAAACAAATCTTTTTCTGTTTCACTATTAATTTTCCTGTTTTAGTTGGCTTGTCAAGGACAGGAGACTGAACCCAGCTTGTTAGGGGTACAGGTTGAGACTTTAAGTTCAGTAATAGAATTGTGTCATTCTTGCTCCACCTACCCATCTCACTGACCATTTGTGCTTGTTTTATTGTATAAATGTTCCCTTTCTCCAGCTCCCAACTAAACAACGAAACATACTAGCCGAGTGCCAAGCTTTCTCCTTCATCCCCTAGTTGTCTGCCTCAACTAAGGACTTCTTCATACTGTTGCTGTAGAGAATTAGGCGGGAAGAAACTCAGAGGGGTCAGTGACAAGATGAATAAAGGTTTGTGAAGAAGATAATTTTCAAGTATTTGGGATCAGACGTAGTACTGCAGCAGCTGTGAAGCTCTGGAAGAAGGCTCAGGGTCACTTACAGTTTCCAAACATCAAACTCACCAAGTCCAGTCTTTGCCTGGACCAATCAGTATTTCCATGCACGAAGCATTTAGAGCCACTGATGAGGTCACTCCATCTTGGGTTCTTACCTCATCTATTATGGTGTACGCATCCATGTGACAATGAGAAGAGGCCACATCTGATCCAGTGACACATGGTACAAGGTGGCTTTTTGAATCTCATGACCACTATCAGTCAATCTCATGAAGGTTCTTGTTGAGAACACTGTCTCTATCTCTCTTTTTGGCTTCAGCATATAGACAAGGAAAGCAATACATGAGTGCCTTGTTGGACAGCAGCAAGGACACATGCAACCTTCTTCAATCTCACACTATACCAGACATGTGTTTTACCTATGGTGTCAACGGCAGGACCTTACTGACATGCTTTCCCCTTTGATAGCATTGGTTACTATGGAGACAGAGATGCTACTGTTCCAGACAACACATAAGAAGATTTATTAGTAAAGAACAATGTTTTGTGTGGTTGTCACTTTTCCTGTGCACATCGGTAAGTCTCAGAAAGTAGTAGCCTCCTCATGAAAGACACATGGATAGTCCTGATGGTTGTAGTTGCTACACAAATGCCATAGAATTTCAATGGCCAAGCAATTAAAAGTAAATGACATGTGCTATTATTCAATATGGATTTCTTCTAAGGAGTCAACGTCTGAGTTGATGTATATCTGGGTTCCGCTTCCTCAGCAGCTAAGTATTTGTACTGCCTTTCCCTCAGCCTTTCAATAGCTATAAAATATTTCTAGCCTCAGGAGTCTGAAATGGACTATAAATTCTTGTTTGTGTTGCCATGGTGATTGATATTGTCAGCCTTTTAATAACCACATCAAACGCAGGCATTAAGTAGCAATATAACACCTCTACATAATTTAGCACCCGCCATTTATAACAACTTCTGGCATGATTTGAAACATTACATGGGGAAATTAAAAGTAAATAGAAATAAATCACCATACGCCTGAAACGCATAAGTGTTTGAGCTGTGTGTTCGTCAGTTTTACATCACTGTAACAAATACCTGAAGTAATCAACTTATAAAGAGAAAAGGTTTCTTTGGGCTCTCAGTTTGAATAAGGTTCTAGTACATGATTGATGGGCTGCCTCATTGCTTTTGGACTAGTGGAGAGACATTTTAACATAGCAGGAAATAAAGGAGTAAGTGGGGAAGGGGTGATCAGGTTTTATAATCCCACTGAAAGGAAAGCCCTTAAATGACTGTGGACAGCCAACTCGCCCTCTCCTCTGAAAGCTGGCACCTCCCAGCAGCACTAGTCTGGGGTCCATGCCTTTAACACATCACGCCACTCAAGGGTGGTCAAGGTTAAAATGATAGCAAGTTGTGAGCATTGAATAAAAAAATGGTTCAGGAAACGCTGACTCTAGTATTTCATCAAAAACTATGGTTACTTTCTGTACTCTTTCCTCTCTTTAAAAAGTGTGTGTGTGTGTGTGTGTGTGTGTGTGTGTGTTGCACACATGCACCACAGCATGTATGAGGAGGTCACTTGAAGCAATCAGTTTTCTGATAACTACCAGGTGGGCCCCAGGGATTGAACTCAGGTCATCAAGATTGATGGGAAGTGCCTTTACCCACTGAACCATCTCAGCAGCCCTCCTTTGCAGATAGAAAGCACATGTTCTGGTATTACTGGGCAGAGGACTCCAGATGCATTTTTTACAGGTTTTGGTGAGGAATTTGCAGTCACAAGCTATGGAACCATGGAGAATTATCTTTAAGAAACTAACTAGAGACTAAAGTTATATCCAACATATTTGCATTGGGCTAAACTTTAATGGTGTCACGGGTGTTTATCTCTTCCCATTTGATGATCAGGCATGACCATCCCTTTCACAGACAGATGGTTTGGCTGTTGGTTGGACAAAAGGGTCCTGGAATATGAAACACACATATGTGAGCCAGTGAAGACCGAAGGGGAGCTGAAGCAACAAGGGACTGAAGAGGGGACTTGTGATTCCCTGAGCAATAGACATATGAGTCTCTTTCTAAAGTCCCAAAGAATGCAAATCTGGGTTAATGGTTGATCCTCTTTTCTTTTCTTTCCCTTTTCTCCTCTTACTTTTCTTCCTCTTCTCTTCCTCCTTCTTTTTCTTTCACTCTCCAGTTACATTTTCTCCTTTTCAGAATTTCTTAAGTGAGTACTGTATCCACACCATTTCCATCCTTCCTAATCCTCCTCCAATTGCTCTGGCTCCTTTCACTCACTCTCAGAGATAGGACCTCTTCTTTAATTATCACTGTCATACACACACACACACACACACACACACACACACACACACACGCAAGCTATGTGTCCATTGAGTGTTGCATATATGTACATGTGTTTAGGGGTGACCACTTGGGAATGGATAACCTATCAGGATGCTCATCTTTGGGGAAGACTGATCTTTCCTCTCAGTAGCCATTGTCTGCTTATAGCAGTGATGAACATACAGACAGCATCATGGAAGGGTCTCTGAGTAGAGATTTAGACCCAAGGGCAACAGACTCACAGCATGTTGGGGGGCTCTGAAGAGAGGTATCTGTTCTATCGGGCAGAGTTGGGGTCCCCTTTAGCTCTCTGAGGATAGGGGATTTCACAGCAAGAGACTGCAGCTGGGCTCTCTGATTCCCAGGAAGGAGGCAGGGAAGGTGGTGGGTGACAAGCTGTGTGGCCATCAATGCACCTTTCAATGTGAACTCACCTCCTCGGGTAACAAACACATTAGCTAGAGACTCATAGACAACATTCTCCACAGTTGTCTGCCAGTGTTAGTGAGATGGGAGGACCAATGGAGTGTTGAGGCCTGAGCGGTAGTCTGGTCTAGAACCTAATCATCAATTATAGCATGGTGGAAGGTATAGCTGTGTGCATAGTTATTGGTCACTTACCTACTTGATCCTCTGTGCTGGGGAAGGCAGGGCTGCCTCAAGATAAAAGTGAACAAGTCATTTTAATTTCTGACTCATGTAATGCATGATAGAGTGGGTTATAGGACAGGAGGCATCTGTGGAGCCATGCTTAGGTATTGTTTATAAAACATCATGTTGTAAGGGCTGGAGTTGTGGCTCAGCAGTTAAGAGCATTGGCTGTTCTTCCAGAGGACCTGGGTTCAGTGCCCAGCACCCCTGTGGCAGCTCACTTACTCTGTAATTTCAGTTCCAGAGGATCTAATGCCCTCTTTTGTCCTCCGTAGGTGGTGCAATGCATAAACACAGGGAAAAGACCCAAACACACAAAATAAGAACATATAAATATTTTTTTTAAAAAAATATGCTGCTATAGAGGAAAACAAAGAAGACAGAAGTGCTTGAAAACCATCAGCCTGGAAGTGACAGTTTTTCTTTAAGGAGTCAAGAAGAACCTCTTTGAGGATGCACTCCTGGTAGTTTGGTGGAGAGGAACATGAATCAGGGCTCCAGGGCTACTATATCACATCTATGAATGACACTATCTTCCTCCAATATTTTTTTTTTCCTTTTTAAGTGTCTCAAATGTCTCTATAAATGATGTGGATGATACACCACCCATGGTTTCACTCTCCGTGTTAATTTGGAACCAATGCTGACAGAATGTTACTATGCATCAGAGATTGTCCTGGGGATCCTCCGACCTCATCCGCTGAGTGCTAGGGGTACAGCCTTGAGCACCTCCCTTACTCTGGTTTTCTGCAGTTGCAGCTAGCCATGATTCACCACAGCAGACTAAAATGATCAACTTTTATCCTGATTTTCTCAAGAGATCACATGCTACTAACCTGCTATGATTGTTCAAATTAATTAGTTACTGTTATTAATCTCTAACTGGGCCTGATAGTTTAAAGATTTATTTTATTTTCATTTTATGTGCATGGGTGTCTTACCTGCATTACATTTGTATACCTTGTGCATGCAGTGCCCATGGATGCCAGAAGAAGGTGTCAGATATCCTAGGACTGCAGTTACGAGTGGTTGTGAGCCTCAAGGCGGGTGCTGGGAATTGAATACAGGTCCTTTCGAAGAGCAGCGAGTGTTCTTAAGAGTTGAGCCATCTCTCATTTCAAAACTGTGCCTAATTTCTAAGTCAAGATTTGTTATATAAATGTACAAATAGAGAAGCTTTCTGCGTATGGGTTCAGTGCGTTCATGATTTCGGGCATCTGTTGGGTCTTGGGTGGCTTTTCCTTTGGATAAGGGATTACCACCATGTATTCTTAGGCTGTAAAGATAGATATCTACAACATCCCAAAATATGAGGTCTATATGTCTTAGTGTGGAGGACTGTCGCTGCCATTTGGAGAGAATACACAAAGGTTATCAAGATACTGCTGCCAACACTGTGATCTCTTGTACCCACCATCGTGGTATGTCAGCAGGGAAATGAAGCCAAACTCCCTTCTTCTTCATCCTCCTGGTTCATATAACAAAGACAAAACCTGTCAGCACAGCAGCCAGCCAAGCATCTTTTATTCCCTAATCATCTGATGTGAGTCTTGGAAATGTGAAACCAGCTTGAACTAATCCCTCAGACTGGACTTGGCCTCACTGATTCCAGCAGGAGTCACAGACAGACGGACTGGAAAAACAAATTGCTGAGTTATAAGCAATTGAGGTTCTCAGTGGCACAGCCTTATGTCATCATCATAGCTACCTAGTAGAGTACATTGCCAATGCAAGTCCATTAAATATCATATATATTCATAAGACAGAGTCAACATGAATTATGTACTAATCAGAAATATTGAAGGATTACAATAGGAAAACGCTGGTCAGGGCAGACAGTGTCAGAATTATCTTGATTATCATTTTGCCACTATTATTAGCATAATTTATTTTGACAACACATATTGGTTTTCTAGGTGATTTCAAGCAGATTAATACTTTAAGGAACATTGACATGGAAAAAAGCTAATTCCCGTGTCAGCATGTGCCAGAATCTGAGCATGCATGTGCTCCACCTTGGATGGCTTTTCTTCTGGGCACCCTACGTGGCCATTGATTTTAACAAGAGACTGCCCCACAAAAGAGTCAGTACACATTGCTGCTAAGTGGATTTTCCTAGGGAGATGTGAACAAATGTCTACTCCTCCCTGACAGGACACCAAGAATGACAGGGAAAAGACATGACTACAATAAAGTGTAGTTTAGTAAACCAATGAATTTACAGGGTTGTTTGCAGTACTGTGGGTGAGGGGTTAGTTACAGGACCATGGTGACTCTAAGGCAGCTAGATTACCAAAGAGCCCTCCCAGGGAGGGTGATGGCTCAGGAAAGCTGCATCAGTGGAGCTTCTGATAAAACACGCAGGTGACTCAGCACATCTGAGAGTCTTTCTGTGTAGGGAAGGGGTCCTCGTGAACTTGTAGGCTTCAGGAACTTTGGAGATTTCCCAGGTGTTTTCTCCCTGAGTTTTGGTGGATTTGGTTACGTTGTCGTATCTCCATCAGCCTACCTCTAGGTGAGAAATGTTTCATTTTAGAAAAACCTACTGACAGGTGATGGGGACTGTTCAGGAGTCAAAGCCCAGCAACGTCCTTGGGTTGTTTAACTTGACAGTGCAGACAGCTGTGCATCATGTTAAGTGAGACAGCGGCAAATGAGTACAGAGTTGATGTCCCTTCTGTGTAATGGAGAAATGACATCCTGGGAGCTGTGCACTCAGCTAGAAGGGGTAGGCAGAACTACAGAAGGCACAGAGGTGGCAGGCTCTATCTTGAATGACTACTGTCTCAGTAAAATTTTGAGTTCACTGTGTTAGTGTACAGGACCAGCCAGTGGGCAGTGGGTGGCTCCCTCCCTTGATGGATATGCCAGGCTCCTGTTGACTTTTCTTTACATAAGTCTTGACATTGCTGAGCTGTGATAAAGTTCCCTCCTTGGGTGTGGGATTTGCTATTCTATTTGATGTACAGGTAAACTCCCTGGGACAGCCTGAATGTAACACAGGTCTGTTCCTATGGCATAGAAACCCTGGAGTTCTGTTCCATTCAAAGCTTGATCCTTAGAGAAAAAGGCATAGCCTCTGGCTCAGCAGTGCCACCTCAGGGATCCTTGGAGAAGCATTGTCTGCACCATCAAGGGTGCTGCAGGCTGAGCCAACCATCCATTACACTGAGCCCTAGATCTAAAGAACTTGTTTGTCTAGATCACTGTCAAGATGCCAAGCATTCTGCAGTGGGTCTCAGATTCACACCAGGCTTGCTGATCCTGGCTTGAATTTAGAGGTCTACCCCAGTGTTAGACAGTAGGCATGAAAAGTGGAGCTAAGAGAAGGGGGAATCCAACAAGCCCAACTCTGTTGCTCTGTGTCCATCCTGAGTAGCTATTGCAAAACCTTTGCCATGGTTTTCATGCTAAATCCTTGCCTTTAAAACAGTGGAATGCCTTAACCTTGAGGCAATGGCTTATTCAATACATAGGCAGTCAGGAGACCAGATAGGAGACATTGAACAGCCTAAAAATGTAAACAATGTAATTCAAACTGATTCTAAATGGACATGGGGCAAAGGGGTACATTTTGAATTCACTAGGATGAAATGGAGACAGGATGTTGTAGACAGACTCTCCTGGAGATGTAAAGGCATGAGACCCCAGATCCTGTGGACTGATCCTCCCTCATGACACAGGCCACTTGTCCTTCCCTCTGGAAGTCTTTGACCACCTTAGTAAATCTTGTTTACTCCATTTTCCGTTGCCTCTGTTGAGTTCTTCTCTAGGAGGTAACAAGAGCAGAGAACAGGGAGATCCTTCTAATACCATCTGAGGGAGTCTAGTTCATACCCCTTTGGTCCACACCACCATCCTGGGGTTCATACCACCACCACAGGGTGCATATGGGCTCACTGGTTCACTTGCATAAGTTCAGGCTGTGGTACTACATTGCTACTCTCGGTCTATGCTACCGCTCTGCATCCTTCCTCCACTAGAAACCCAGGCACTCCCCACATTGACTGTGCTCTCTGGCTCATGCCTCCACCCAGCTCCTAAAGACCTTGGACTGAAGTGCTTCATACATCCATTGGAGGCACCAACCTCACAGTCTGATGTTGGTTCTGGGTCTGGACTGGGCACGGGGCATCTGTCCTTAAGTCCATTGTGGACCCAAGTGAGGAACAGAGGTGGTGCATCTAAAGAGGCTGAGGGGCTGACCTCTGGCTCACAGGTTTGCAGATGTGGACTAGTTGTCTGCACTGTGCAGGCACAGAGGACCAAGATTAGAACCTTAGACAGAAATTGGTTGGGTCTCAGGAGGAGGCTTCTTTGTCCCTGTGACTTGACAGCAGACCCTGGCCACGGGAGTTGTATGGAGAATATCCTTAAGAGGGTGCAGTTAATTAATCCAAGTATTTTAAATGTCTTTGATGGTATTTTTTTAATATGAGAGGGAATCTTATTTCATTATATGGAATTTCTAGGAGAAACATCATCAGACTAAATTGACTGAGTCCTGCTGTGCTTCAAGAGGGTTGTGGTTTTGAATCAAAGAGACAAAGTTCTTAGCTCCAGATAGGCAGATAAGCAACAACAACAAAAAAAATACATAACCACAGGACAAATTTTTAGATAGGGAAGTTAAGTTACAAGTTAAAAAGAGAGGGAAGAAAGAAGAGAATTGGGTGTCAAAGAAGGGGCCCCACACTCACAGCTGAGAGCGTATGCCTTATAATAACCCAAAACTCCCAAAGTTTGATGTTGAAATCACAGACTCAGGAAGCTTAGTGGGGACGAGACAGGGTAAATGCCAACAAATCTGCACCTGGACATGTTGCATTCAACCTTTAGAAAAGTCATTCAGAGGAAAAGGAAAGAATCATGTCCATGCAGGTGAGGTGGAAATAAAATGTTCACTTTAGAAATCAGACAGTGGGAACAGAGCCGAGCAAAACATTCAGGCTCACAAGAGTGCATGTTTGTGTGTGTGTGTGATGTCTGTAGTCGGTGAACTCATCTTCCAGAAGTGGACACAAATGGAAGATATTTTCACACACACACACACGGGGGGGGAGGAGGTAAGGGAGGGAGAGAGAGAACAAGTCAGAGAGAGAGAGGGAGAGGAGGGGGATGAGGGAGGGAAGAAAGAGGGAGAGAGAAAAGGAGTCAGAGAGGGAGAAAGAGCCAGAGAGATTATTGCCCACAAAAAGCAATCAAATAAGACCTTCAGTTGCAGAAATGGCAGGCCACAGGGGGGTTGAGGTAAAGACACTGATAGAAAAAGAGAAGAGATAAGTGGAATAACAATCCATCTACACTGATATCACTGCCTGTGAAGCACACAAAACACCAATGTGAATATGATTGATGCACACATACTGGGAAACTGAAGTGGATGGGCACTTGGGTAGCAATGGGGGTGCTGGTCCAAGGAACTTTGCAAAGAAATGGATTTTTACTTTTTTTTTTGCTATATTTGCTTCTCTCTCTCTCTCTCTCTCTCTCTCTCTCTCTCTCTCTCTGTGTGTGTGTGTGTACATACATGCACAGGTCCACACATGCCACAGTGTACGTGTGGAGGTCAGAAGACAGTTCTTAGGAGTCAATTATCTTCTTGTTGTGGGTCTCAGGGCTCTAATGGAGGTCATTAGACCTAAAGACAAACAACTCTACCAGCTGACACATCTCCGCTGCCCAAAGTTTCATGGCAGGGCAGCCAGGGGGGACTCAGCAGAGCAAGGGTATTCAGTGAAGGATTTCAGACAGGAGACAGTGACATTATGAAGTTCAAGAAAAGGACTGGAAAGGAATAGAAGGTTGGAGGAGGGTTTTGTTTTTGTTTTTTTAAGAGTGATCAAAACAAGGGAGAGTTTAGTTCCTGGGGTACAGTGAAGGGAGTAAGGGGGCTTCTCTATTTTGATTGACAGGAGGTAGTAAGGGCAGTTCTCTGCTTTGATGGGCAGATTACATCATAGTATCATTTTCTACTGTGAACTTTTACTTCCCACAGTGCGCCTGATTTTGATCATATTCACACCCAGTTATAGAAAGATAGCAGATAGAGATTCTCCCTAAAAGTCCCACCCTAACCGAGAAGCTATTTGCAATTGATACCTTCCAGGAAAGGGAAAAATCAGTTTTCTCCTGGGTACACATCATGATCAGGAGTAGGTGACCAATACAAAATGGACTCCGTGTTTTTTTGTGTGCTTTAAAAAATATTGTTGGGGGTTAGAGGAGGGGAAAGAAAAAAGATAAAAATATATCAAATGAAAACCATTAAAAAATTTAAATGCATTTGAGGACACAGTTTTGCCTTTCTGCTCATGCACTCAGAACCAGTTCAGGCTGGATCAACCGCTGCTCCACACCAGGATTTGAACGTCTAGTTTGTTTGATGGTTTTTAAGAAAGGTGGGAGGACATACCTCATTAAGGGTGTGCATGATGCCTGCGGATGAAGAGTTTCTCCCCAGCGTATTGTTAAAAGGGGGGGTGTATAACCCAAAGCAGTTACATTCCCATGTTCCTAAATTTCCCTGTGCTTGATGCCCTGGTTTTAAACATCATAAAAATCCATATTATTTGGAAACAAAGAATGAGAGAGGACTCAGTCATCAGCAAATGCTCTTTGAGCATGTGGTGGCTGACCCACTATTGCGGGAAGCCTTTCCATTAGCCTCGCTTCAGAGCCAAAATGCCCTTTCGGGTTCTGAGCTCAGGGCCCGCAGCACCTGGGGATTATGCTAATTCTGTTTTTCTGCAAATAAGCTCCTGTAGGTTTTCTGCATCACCAGACATTTGAAGAATGATTCCCATCTTTAAACGTGAGCTGGTTTAGCCCACTGCGAGCCTTCTGGATCCTGTGTGTACAGAGGGCTTACCTATGATGAGCAGCTGGGGGCGGGGCCTCTCAGAGCTGTTCTCTGCAGGTTCACCCCACCCATCACGCTCATCGCGTGATGTACGTGAGGAAGATGTCACTTCTGGGGCCATGAGGAGATTCAGTTTCCTCTCGCTTCATAGGCAACGCTTGGACATGTTTCTTCTCACATTTTAGATGCTGACTTCAGAAATCCCTCTTTGTAGTGAGGCTTGTTAAGATGTGGTGGCTCACTTCTGTAATCCCAGCACTTGAAACACGGAGGCAGGGGGAGAGCAATGAGTTCAAGGTCAGCCTGGGCTACACGAAAATAAAAAATGAAATTTATGCCCTGCCAATGCTGAAGCACACATGGGCAGTATCTATATGGAGGTTCCATTGAACTTGTCCATATTGGGTTTCATGGTCTAAGCTGAGGACGACCAACCAGTTCTCTTCCTCAAGAGGGCACCAGATCTCGTTACAGAAGGTTGTGAACAACCATGTGGTTGCAGGGAATTGAACTCTGGAAGAGCAGGCAGTACTCTTAATGGCTGAGTCATCTCTCCAGCTCTGGGCTATATGGTAAGATCTTATTCCAATAAATCAATCAATAAATAAATAAAATAAAAACTAAAAACTAAGAAAATGCTTTCCAGTCTGTGCCTTGGATATCTTGTGCAAGTTCTTACTGAAAACCAAGCTTCACTTCCTGAAGAGCATATTTAAGATTAGGAAATTTCTTTCCTTCTACATTGGACCTAGTGAAAATCGTCTTCCTCTATGACACACTGATGGTACAGCATGCATGAAGGACATTGTGGAGAAAGACCCTTCCATTGAAACCTGAGTTTCACACTAGGAAGCAATGAGAAAGATGGGGAAAGCAGAATATATTGGGTTTTGTCCAGTGGAAAAGAACCTCTCATTCTTCCTGACAACAGTCGTTCCATGAACTCTCCTCTGAAGGAAGATCTGTGCTCCAGGCCCTTGAGCAAACGCTACCCACAGTCACTCCCATGTATTATTCTTCCTGAGACTCTCTCTGCTTCTCTACCTTTGTATGTGTCAGTGTGGATTCCTGGAGACTGATTTTGAGACAATCCAACGCTACTTACTTTGTTACTACCTATTCATTTATACTATTTTTTTTCCAATTTGAACCATTCCACAATGGTTCCTCCAGTTGTCTCTTCACCTTCTGTGATGAGATAGTCCAGGTTCATCTAATATATTCCGGGTCTCAATCATGATTCATATACATTTCCGAGAAACCTTTATTAGACAGAGAAAGAGAGAGAGAGACAGACAGACAGACGGAGACAAAGAGGCAGAGTCCTATGTCATAAACTCGTGTGAAATTAACACCCGTTGCTTTCCCATTTCTAGAATTAACAAATTCTCTTTCTATGTTTTCGAGTATATCTGTATATATTTGCATATTAAATTATATCTGTGGCGATATTTCTGTGGGTCAGAAGCTCAAGCAAACCTGACTGGGTTCTCCGTTCAGGGTCCTACAAGCCTGCATCAAGGAGGTCATCTGCCTTCCTCTTTCAGCCTCTGACATTTGAGGGTTTCTGTTCCCATGACATCTCTCCCAGTCTGGCACAGGGATTATGTTGTCTATGTGACAGCCTTGGGGATGCTCCAGATGTGGTTTGGCTTCAGTGGTCAGGCAGGTCCTGGGCTTTCTTGAATTCATGTTGGGCACTATGTTGGTGCATTTGACTACAGTCACTGTGCTTGACACGTTCAGTTCAGTAGTTCTTTTCTGGATGATTAGCTGGGAACCTAGAACATTCATGGTGTCTTTCCTTTGGGTTCTTAGAACAACAAATGACAGGCTTGTCCTCCTCCGCATTATTCTCTGAGAAAGATATCACAACCCTACCCCCATATTTGGGCATGAAGGTAAAGGGTAGATGGGGAGAATGAAGCCGATACAGGACTATTGTCAGGACCCATAGAGCAACATACTCTAATTTCCATTTGCTGTTTTTCCTTCAAGTGCACAGGGTGCCTCCTGGTCCTATAGGAATGAGCAAATTATTACCTAATGGGCTAAAGAAAGTACCATAAACTCATTTGCTATGTTAGGATAAAAATCATTTGTAAAGTATGGAGACAAAGAGAAGTGAGCATCTACATTTAGGTAGAAGACACGTTAGGATGATAAAAAGCTATGTAAGAAAATCACAAGGAATAATCTAAGTCATATAACGTTAGTTCATCTCATTCAACCAAAAACAAAACTAAAAAAAGGTAAGTGATATTTTGGGGGAAATATTTGCAAAGCGAATGATAGGACTCGAGGCAGAGAATCTGTAAATTAATCAAGTTGAAAGCAGATTTGTCAACTAAATGAGTAAAGGGCATTAGTGAGGAAGCGGGATGGGAAATAAATGAAAAGTCTGAGGAAGACACTCAGCTTCATTAGTCATAAAACGATTCAAGGAGCTTGAAACGGTGGTTTTATTGATATAACTGGGAAATGCCTTGTTGGGCCACTATCCCAGTTTCCAGCTGTGTTGAAATGGGCACTTCAGTCATTACTGATAATTCTGCATATTAGTGTCACCTTTCTGGAGGACACTTCTGCAATTAGAATTGAAAGGCTTTTTTATAAATGACCACGATACCGGCTGCAATGATTTCCCTCCTAGGTATTTCCTTGAAGCAGAGGCTCAGAGAGGCACCAAGATGGCTGACAGGGCTACAGAGGAAGGAAGTGAGTTCCTCACTTCAGGGGGAGGCCAACCACTGGAGGCAATAAGGATTCCCAGAGAGGGCTAGTTTCATGAGCAGCCCTGACATTCCGTGTTTGAGATTTTATGACTCTGTCACCTTTGGATAGAACATAATTATCAAGCCTATAACAGTGACATAAGCTCTTTATTCATTACCTTGATAGGAAGAGCAGCTGGGGCTTAGCTAACACTTGTCCTGTACCCAGTGCTGTCAGAAGCACATTATACACACTAGCTTAAGGAAGCTTTGCGACATTCTGATGGCCATTTTCCTCCTTATTTTATAGGTAAGGAAAGCAAGGCACAGAGAAATCAAATAAGAGTCTCAGGGTCACATGGAAAACAGGTAGACAGACCAGGTTCTTACCATCCTGAAAGAATGTTAGACAAACCAAACCAAACAAACAAAAAAAACCCCAAAGACAAAACACACACCAAAACAAAACAAATAAACGAAACCAACCACACATGTTCCTCCCCTCGAGCTATCAGCCTACTGAAACAATGTTCCCCAAGAACCTGGAGTCCACCAGAAGTCTCCTGCTAGGGAAAGGAACGGTGGAAGTCTGATGCCAGTCACAGGAGAGCTTGCCAGGGAGAGACGATTTCCCAGGGTCCTAATGACTGGTCAGACCACCTTACAGAAGAGGCAGGAGCTAAGACAAGAGCGGATGAGGGATGGGCGGGACCTAAACCTCATGTCTGGAACCTGAAGATGAACTTGGGGGGAGGGGTCACTCCATTTCTCTATTTGCCTCTCTTCTCAGAGTGGCCACACCAAATAAAGCTCTTCCCTCTGCCTTTCAGTAGTGTCTGTTAAATTGGCATTTTGAGGACGAGCAGCTGAACTTCGTTTGTTAAGGCTGCAGAGCCCAGGTTCTGACCCTGACAACAGTAAGGAGGTTTTCAGCCCAGATGGCCGTCTACACCTCTCAGCGTTGTCTCCCTGGGAGAGCTGGCAGTCTAGTAAATTCTAAGTCTGTTTGGACCAGCCTTAGTTGATTTACAAATAGCACCTGCTGCCCTCAGCCACTTGGTGATATCAATACAGGTCCTCTGATGCAGTGAGGCTGGGTTTTCTCATAATAATGAACTCTCAGAGGCAGGCTCAGGCTCAAAGTCATGGCCCTGAGCTCAGCTGAGTTCTCCTCAGGACATTGTGGAGGATGGAGTATTAATGGGCATTCCTAGAGCGGTAGAGCCAATAAGGCATGTATTAGTACATAAGAGATGTAATGGACTGGCTTACACAATTGGAGGGTAGACAGTCTTGAGGAAGTAAGGTGGAGAGCAATGGAGTGCACATTCAAGCTCCTCCTCTCGCCTCTGTGAACACGCACTGGCGGACTTGACGTGTGCACCTGTGTGCACACAGGCGCTCACACCCCACCCTTCTCCAGGACAGCAGAGCAACTCAGAGTCCATCGCGGGCTCCCTGTCTCTTTCCCCATCGTTCACTCTGTGTAAATGTCCATCTTCCCCCCATCTCACCTCAAAATTCAAATTAAGGAGAATAATTCAATGATATTCATGTTCTACCATGTTCCAGAGACCCCGTTTTCATGTATTTGTTCTCATTCCCCAGGCTTGTGAAAGGAGCTGAGAATTGTCCTGCTCTTATTAAACGTAGGATTGGGCAAGGTTTGAGTTCTGATCTAAGCAGGATGGTTTGGGGCTGATGACATGGCTCATCATAAAGGGGCTTGCTGAGAACTTGATGGCCTGGACTCAGTCTCCAGGGCACACTTAGCTGGAGAGCAGCGACTCTGGCAAGTTGTACCCTGACCTCTACAGACACACAGTGGCACGTGTGCACACATAATAATTACATACACAAGCAAACAAATCAATTTTAAAATTTAATGAATGCGATGATCTTTGTGGAACAAAAAGGCCAGAACAATACTTAACCGAACCATGGGTCAATGGTATGCGTGTATCTGTGTGTTCCCACTAATGGAGACAGTCCTTTGCCACTGTTGGTGAGGTCATCTGTATTCAATTTTTGGTCATAATCTGTGGTTAGCATAGTTGATGGTCCCTCAAAGTCCATATGTTAAAGGTTCAGTTCATAGTCCATGGTTCAGTGTAGGTACTATATGTAATACACGCACACGCACATGCACGCGCGCGCGCACACACACACACACACCTTATCTTAAAAGAAATTGAGTGTTACTATAAAACATTGTGGGACAAAATGAAGACAGGGAATATTTCCAGGTAACATCACTTTCTTTCTTTTCATAAAAAATGTGACATAAATCACTGGATGATTTATTTCAGCTTAAAGCAGGATGGATTTGGAGTTATGAATTCTGTGTGATCTATGCAGGCAAATGGAACATAAATTCACAGATGTGTCTGAGTCCCCTCTCTGGTTTCTTTCTGTTTGCTTTCTCTCTAGTCTTTTTCTCACTGGCTCAAAAGGGGAGAACTGGGACCAAGAGAGGACTCGGATGGTGGGGACACTTGAAGCCAAGACTGACCACCTGGATTCAGTCCTCAGCACCCACATGACAGGAGGAGAGAAACAACTCCTGCAAGCTGTCCTCTGACCTCCACATTTGCCTGATGACAATGTTCACACACACCACACACGCATACACCATACACACACACACACACACACACACACACACACACACACACACACACACACCAAACACACACACAGAGAAAATAAATTCAGCGATAATAAAATTAGCACTTTAAAGAAAAGTGAGAACTGCCTTGTCTAGGAAAAGATGGCAAAGCTGATTGAAGGCTACAGATCTCCTTGCATGTCTCTAGTAAGGACCATTGCTAAAAGTGGAGGTCCCCTCCAGCAACCAATATAAAGTGGCTCATAGAAACATATATTCTAGACCCTCCAACAAAATGCAGCCAGCTGCCACATAAAACACCAGGTTCTGAGAAGGCGGAACCAGGTGACAGTGATGCTTTTTGCTGTTTTGAGTTTTTATTTTAAAAAAACCATTTAAAATGCATTTTATTTTTAATTATGTATATCTGTGTGCAGAGGCTGGGGCAGGGCATGTGCATGTGAGTGCAGGTGCATTTGGAGGCAGAAGGGATCACTAGATTCCCTGGAGCTGGAGTCACAGTTGGTTGTTACTTCTGGGACCAAAGTCAGAGAAGTAGGAACTTACTGTCTGCTGCTGGATGTAAAGAATCATAATGATAACAACAACAACAATAATAACAAACTGGGGTCTTTGTGTTCCTCCTTCTCCCATCCGAAGGCTTGACGGTGTCATCCCCTCCCTGGGAACTACAACTGTCCTCAAGGATTCTTTTCTACCCAGCTTCCTCCCTGCTGGGTAGGACCCACTAGCTCCAAAGCCTAGCAACATTACATTCAAATCTTTACACACATAGTTGTTACAAACACAGCTCTGTGAAGCACATGTTTAGCCCTTACGAGCCCACTTGCTTTGTAAGGTCTGGGAGTTGTATCCAAGGACACCTGCCAGTCATAGAGAAGATGAAACATGTCACTGTGAAGACCCTCAAGTGGATGCTAAGCTTTAAAACTCTCGGACCCAGGACTCCCACCATGCTGTGAATGAACAAGTCCTAGACACGTGATTCTCAACTCCACCAACCGTTCCTCTGTGGTCCTTCTTCCTGGGTGGGGGCTCTAACAGCTCTAACAGCTGTATGCTGTGAGGACCTCCACTGCCTGCAAATCTTAAGTCCTTGCCAGTGAAGACCTGCATGCTACTGCCACCTGGCGGCCGTGTCTTTTTGATTGCTGGAACTCTAGATGCTTTCAGTCCAGTTTCCCCATCCACCTCTCTCATGTCTTCTTTTGTTTTTCTTATGCTCTTGAAAAGGTTAGAGAGCTTAATGAATTATTGAACATGCTTTTGGATATGTCTCTGAAAGCCTGTGTCGTTGTTGTCTTGTTTTAGAAATGCGATGTTTTTGTCAATATTTCTGTTCCACGTGTGCAGAGAATCTTCTACAGGGAGGAGAGCAAGACCACCAAGAAACTTAGCAGCTGCCTTGGTATTTAATCTATGGGTGAGGGGTGATGCCGTGAGCTCAATTTAACCTACCCAGTTAAGAGACCTAGTAACACAGTAATATTGCAGAGACATTAGATGGGGCTAAGAGTGGACTGGAAATCTGAACTGCAGATTTGGGACGGTGGAGAATTCTGCATCTTTGTCCACCGAGGTTTTGCTAGAGAAATAAAAATAAAGATTGTCCCACTGTACAAAAGTCTTCCTACAGCCTCTCCTTACATAGGGCTTGTTACAGATTGCTTCCCACTCGGGGTCTCAGCAGAGAAACCCCACCTACGTGTGATACAAGAGGAAGCAGATGAAGAAGAATGCAGAGCCCGCACTTTGAGCTTTGGAGATTGAGGTGGAGGGTGGAGCGGGTGGTCATTGAAGATTTCATTCTGACACCACCACTGTCTTGACTCTGTGCGTTCTCTGAGCTGTGCATGAAAAAGCCGGTGTGCTTATGAATAGGACATGAAGGGGAAGATGGTGGCGTGTGACAGAGATAAAGACCAGGAATCCTGGCGGGTGGGGCGAGGTGTTTGAATTTTATTTTCATCAAAATGCAAGTCTCTGAAAGACATCAACAGAGCAGAGGTGATGCCTGGTTGGTACTTTCAAATTTCCACTCTGCCTGCTCCATGGAGAATTGGCTGCAGGATCATCAAGCACATAAGTGTATTGAAAAGCCTGGGAGACAATGCAGACGTGGAGCTTTAGCACGATCCAGCATGTTTCCTTTTGAGTTCTGGATCTTCTTCCTCCTTTCAGCTGCTGATAGTGAGGTTCTGCTGTGAGGAATGCGTATCTGAAGCGCGAATGTCCACTGAGACAGATACACAAATCAGCATCACAGGAACAAAGAATGGAAGGATACGATCTAGTCGCTGACTCAGCAGAGTGACCATCAGGCAAGGTGCATGCTCAGCTCCGAAGGAGCTGTTCCAGAGCTCACAGATGCAGAAGAGACTCTTACTCAATTACCAGACTCCCAGTCAAGTTCATGTGCAAAGCTCTATTAGGAGCTTCTGAAAAGCTGTCTGGTTTCCATCTCTTATGGTCTAGATCAGTGAGTCTCCTAAAGAGACAGAGAAGCTGAGATACAACTTGATTCAGATCTCTCTCCACATCTTCCCCATCCTTGTCACACCCATGAATGCATTACAAACATCCAAGCGGTTGTGGCAATAGAATAGAAAAAAAACTCAACCCACAAAAATTTCAACACCCTTGATTCTCAGAGATCTCTCTCCCAAGTGGGGAAAAGTTCATAAGAGAACATTCCCTGATTAAGCTAGCTTTGCAGATGAATCCCGAGACACAGTGTTTCATTACACATGATAGATATTTCTTTTTTAAAAAGTAGTTACTTATTGTAGTGTATGGCTGCATGCGTGTCTGTGTGCCACATGTCTGCGGTACCTACAGAGGCTCGAAGAGGGTGTGGGGTGGCCTGGAAATGGAGTTACAAATGTCAGCTGTCGTGTGGGTGCTGGCTATTGAACCTAGGTCCTCTGCAAGAGCAGTCAGTGCGCTTAACTGCTGAGCCAGCTTTCTAGCCCTTTGTAAACATTTCTGTATCACATGGGAATTTCAGGATGCTAATAATATGGGGGCAATTTCCTAACCTCAGAAATCTCCCTCTACTGTATCCTTTCATTTGATCATGTATTTCTCTTTATGAATTTAAGCCGCTTGAGCTATCCTTAGAAATGCAGCCTGCACATCTGGTTCCCCACATTCTATTTGCTTTATTTCTTCATATTGTGGTCTGTGGTTGTTCTAGCCTGTGATAAAACTTTCTGACTGAAAGCAAGGGAGGATAGGGCTTACTTTAGCTCACACATTCAAGTCATAGTCCATCACTGAGGGAAGTCAGGGCAGGGACTGAACCAGACACAATGCTTGCTGGTTCATTGACAGCACCATGCTTAGCTACCTTTCTTCCATATCCCAGGACTACCTGTGTGGGGAATGGTGGCACCCATGGTGGCCTGGACCATCTTACATCAATTAACAATTAAGGCAATCCCCCAGAGACACACGCAATGACCAAATTGATGTGGGAAATTCCTGAATTGAGACTCCCTTCTCAGATGACCCTAGACCTGGTTGATAGCCAAGGATAGCTAGGACAATAGTACATCTATATTATCACATGAGCATATAAACATTTGTGGTGAACATGTGCATGCAGATGCCAGAAGTCGATGCTGACTGCCTTACTTAATCCCTCTTTACCTTATTTTCTGAGATAAGGTCTCTCACTGAAACAAGAGCTCACCAATTGGCTCATCTGGCTGATCAGTAAACTACAGGAGTCTACCTGAGTCTCTCTCCACATTTCTGGGATTACAGGTAAAATACCTAGCTTTTTCTATGGGCACTGGGAGCTAGACAGGGACACTCATGATTGTGTAGCAGGCACTTTGCTGACTGAGCCCCCTCTCTGCCCCCTTTACAGTCTGTTTAAATGTTCCTGGCATTACATGCTACAGTATCTTGCTAACATTTTTGTGTCAGCGTTCTTGGTGTAGCTGTCACCTGTTTTGTCATTTGAAGACTACCAGCAGAAATGTTATTCTTATAGGTACCCAGGTCTATTTTTTCTGGGGTCTAAACACATCAGACATGCAGAGCCTAGCACAGTACATAAAACCAATTGCTGTTTGACTCAAATAAAGTATATCCATCTGACTGGAAAACATGAAGTTGGAAGTGGATGTTCAAAAATGAGACATCTAAGAACTAAGTGAAATCTTGGACTCATCCTAAAGGAAATATCCAGTAGGGACCATTCAAATGATCTGGGTCTTGAGTGGATGATTTCTCTGAGTGGATGATTTCTCTGAGAGCAAAGCTCATGGGATCAGAGCCTGAGAGTATATCTGAAAATAAGGAGAGAGTCTGATATCTGATCTGGAAAAGAAGCCCATTCAGTATGTGTAGGTGAGTGTTGGAGTTTCCTTTCTATTGCTGAGATAAAACATGGACAAAATGCAATCTGGGAGAGAAAAGGGTCCATTTGGTTTGTACTTCCAAGTTACAGACCGTCACTTAGGGAAGCCAGGTCAGCAACTTGAAGCAGAAACCATGGAGAAATACTTCTGGGCTCATTATTAACCAGCTTTTTTATATAGTCCAGGATCACCTGCCTGGGGAATGGTGCTTCCCACAGTGGGCTGGGCAGTCATGTCTCCATTGTCAATCAAGACAACCCCCTGATATTTGTCCAAGGCCAGTATTATTTGAGCAATCCCTCAACTGAGACTGCCTTCTCAGATAAAGTTGATTATTGATTAAAGTCAACAACAAGAGTAAGATTTTATTCCTACAGCTTTGCTGGCACCACTGGGCAATTAAGAAATTACCTGATTTTACAAATTTCATATTTTTTCTTATAATACTCTTTTATATTCTGCTCTATTTATGAGTATTTAATTAATTAATTTTGCTCAGAAACCTGGAATGACTAAGATCTCCATAGTGAAGTTTTCCCATTTTCTTGATTATTCCTTTGATTACATATTTTCTGTAGAGTCTTAAACATAAAATGGTTTCCCTAACTTACACTCTATCTGTAACACACCACTTCGCCACCCCACATCTCTTGCAATCTTGAACCCCTGAGCCAGTGGGGGCCTTACCAGCTCAAACTCCTTCCACGGTTAAAGGCTGTCCCTCAGTATAGTGGCTTTCTTTACACCTTAATCCCATTTGTTGTTAGAACAGTGGTGTCAGGCATTAATGTTCTCTTATTATTTATTTAGGACCTAAAGTCTAAAGAAATAGGTTCCTAGTTGTTGATGGCTGCTTGTTCATTCCCGGCTGCCCAGACTTCCAAAATAATCACACAGACAACTGTATTAATTAAATAACTGCTTGGCCTATTAGCTCTAGCTTCTTATTGGCTATCTCTTACTTCTTAAATTAACCCATTTCTGTTCATCTGTGTATTACCACATGGCTGTGGCTTACCAGCAAGGTTCTGGTGTGTCTGTCTCTGGACAGTGACTACATGGCTTTTCATTGACTCTGCCTATTTTCTCTCTATATATCTCTTCCAGCCTGGTTATATTCTGTTAAGCCATTGGCCAAAAGCAGCTTCTTTATTAACCAATAAAAGCAATATATATACAGAAGGCTTTCCCACACCATTTTTCCTTTTTCTAAATAAAAAGAAAGGTTTTAACTTTAACATAGTAAAATTACATGTAACAAGACAGGTATCAAGCAAGAATTACAGTTATGATATTTATATCTACTTTATTTTTGTCATAACTAAGGAAAATTATAACTATTTATCAACTTCATCAAAGACCCCAGAAGTATATAATATTACCTAAGTTAACAGGAAATGCATTGTAAGCAACTTCCAAAATTCTAGAATTGACAGAGACATCTCACTGCCTGGACAGTCACCCAAAGTTCTTCTGTAACATTGGGGCATCCAATCTTCAGCCTACAGACCCATAGTATCCAGCAGACTTTTCCATGAAGCAGGAAATACAAAGATCTGTTCTTCCTTGTCATGGCAAAGTCCATCATTTGCTTTCTTCTGTGTCCTGCAGAATGTCTGGCAGACTCTTTCAGGAAGCAAGAACCCCAAAGGACTGTCTCACCTTCTTCAGGCAACTTCAGCAGTCATTTACCTGTGGGTCCTTCATGTACAGAATACCATCAAGCAGTCCAGGAAAGAGTAGTTTCCTACCCAAATGGCTAGCAAACTCCATAATGAGCCCCTTCAAGGCCTGTCTTCCTCTTGAAGTAGATTGGTGCTGCCAGGAACAGATGTATCTCATTGTCATGAAAGTTCTAAGCCTTTAAAACATTTTAAATGCCATATTCTGTAGTCTTTGAAAGGTTTGAAGAATAACTATCTATCTGAAATATATCTCTTTACATCTAGAAAACCTAAATAACATGACTACAAGCTTGACTATTATAGATGTTTATTTATTAACTGTATTTCTTAATAATTACATTTTTAAATAAACTGCATAAACACAATACCTTAATCAAGATCAGGAATATACATATAACAAAATTGACCTTAAATTTGTATCAGTAAACCAAGATCCATACCAGTGCAAATCTCTATAGCATATCCCCCTTTAAATGTAAACAAACATTTATAAACAACATTTAGGAATTTGTATGCTGGTCTCTCCAAACTTCTTCCTGCTGTTTATTGGACAAAGTAATTTTTGGGGTGTTTGGAGAGACCTTTCGGGTGGTCTTGGTCCATCAAACCACATTAGTCTGGGAGAAATCCATAGGTTCTCATCTCATGTGGAGACAAAAGCAGAACCTCTTTTCCAAAGCAACAAATCCTTAGACTCAAATTCTGAAGTCAATTCTAAAGTCAACCTCTAAAATATATATGTTGATTTAGTTTAGCAACCTGTACAATGAAATGTCTATCTGTATTTAGCGCCTGCACAGTCAAATAATTTAAAGAAAACACAATAGTATACATAATCCAGACTCTCTATGCATAGTCCGTCTTTATGTGACTTATTTTTCTTACTTTATTACTTTTTCTACAAGTTTATTCTGTTTCTTTTTTATTTTTTTTATTGCTTTATAAATAATACCATGCAAAACTTGCACTTCCTCCCCTCCTCCCATTTCCCTCCCGCTCCCCAATTCACCCTCCCCACTCCCCCTCCAGTCCTAGGAGAGGGCAGGGTATTCTGCCCTGTGTGAAGTCCAAGGCCCTCCCCACTCCATCCAGGCTCAGGAAGGTCTGCATTCAAATAGACCAGGATCCCGAAAAGCCAGCACTTACAGTAGAGACAAATCCCAGCTCCACTATCATTGGCCTCTCAATCTACACCAATCATCTGCCATGTTCAGAGGGTCCAGCTTGATCACATGCTTGTTCAGTCCCAGTCCAGCTGGCTCTGGTGAGTTCCCATTAGATCAGGCACACTGTCTTAGTGGGTGGACCAACCCCTCATTGTCCTGACTTCCTTGCTCATGTTCTCCTTCCCTCTACTCCTCAACTGGACCTTGGGAGCTCAGTCCAGTGCTCCGATGTGGGTCCCCATCCCCATCTCCATCTGACACCGGACAAAGGTTCTATGGTGATATTCAAGATAGTCATTAGACTGACTACTGGAAAAGGCCAGTTCAGACACCTTCTCCTCTACTGCCCAGTGTCCCATCTGAGGACATACCTGTGTACACCTGGGAACCCCTCCAGAGCCAAGCCTCCTGCCAACCCCAAATGGCTGAGAAGCTTCTGTAAAGCAAAGGACATAGTCATTAAGACAAAAAGGCAGCCTATTGAATGGGAGAAGATCTTCACCAACCCCACATCAGACAAATGTCTGATCTCTAAAATATATAAAGAACTCAAGAGGCTAGACATTAAAATTCTAAATAACCCAATTAAAAAATGAGGTACTGAACTGAACAAAGAATTCTCAACAGAAGAATTTCAAATGGCTAAAAGATACTTAAGGACATGTTCAACTTCCTTAGCTATCAGGAATATGCAAATCAAAACAACCCTGAGGTATCATCTTACACCTGTCAGAATGGCTAAAATAAAAAACACCAATGATAACCTATGCTGGAGAGGATGTGGAGTAAGGGGAACACTAATCCATTACTGGTGGGAATGCAAACTTGCGCAACCACTTTGGAAATCAGTGTGGCGGTTTATTCTGTTTCTTTAAAGACTTTGTTTTATTTAAAAATGATTTACTTCTTTTTATAACTCTCTATACTCTTTTTCTTCTCTCTCCCAAGCTTATGTACATTTATCCAACACTGTGACCCATTTAGAGGTCTTTTTTTAAATCTAAATTTGTCTAAATAGATATTCTATATGCATAATTATTTTCTGACCAGAAGTACTGCTTTTTTAAGTGGGTGTGGCTAGGGCCAACATAGCCCTGCTTGCTTGCTCCACCTAGTTCAACTTAAAGGACTGTTCACCACCTCTGTGGACCATGCTCACAGTCTCATTTTCAGGTACTCAGTGTGTCTATGTTGCTATTAAGCAAGTTGTAGCACTCTGATCACAAGTACCATTTAAATTCTCTGTAGCTAGATCTCTCAAAAGAGTCAGAGCCATTTTTGCTGGTGAACCAGTAAGCTGCAGGTTTTTTTTAAAGAAGCCATGCAGTTTTTACTGTACCTCTCTTGTAAACAGAGCCTATCTTAAAAAAAAATACTCTTCCCAAGAAGCTGTGCTTGGCACCTGTTTTTATGGGTCTAGAAGCCTTTTATTTTTTTTTCAAAAAAAAAAGCTTTCTTAGACTTTACATGGAAATTCTTCCCCCATGCTTTCCCATACCACCTAGTAAAGCTGTGCTCCCTGCCCCAGACATGTATGATCCTAGCATAGATGAAGATACCTTAATTTGAAGACAAGGCCTTTGTAGATGTCAAGATAAGAGTAGGTCATTAAGGTGAGCTCTGATTGATTATGGCAGGTGACAGGGACAGGGTCATAGGGTGTGTAGATACCTGCGCAGAAGATGGTCTTGATGCAAGAACGGCATAATGGGGGTTTTCCTCCTATGGGCATTCTTGTATAGTCACAAACCAAAATGGAGGTATCCAGGGACCATTCGATTCATTTGGATCAGCCTCTGGGGAATTTACTGAGAAGAAATAGCTTTCATAAATAAATTAATTTAGCATGAAGAGCTAATTATTTCCCAGTAGGGAGTGAAGGCTTTTTGGAATATCCTACCTTAAATCACACTGAAATTGATGTTGTGATGGTTGATATTGATCGCAAACTTGACAAAATCCTGTAGCACTCATCAAGTCAGCTCCTGCTGACAGACAAGTGTTCTCCAAGTGCTCCACGGGCCTCCAGATCTCTCTGGACCTCCTATCTCTGTGTCCTCTGCTGAGCTCAGGAAGGGAGATACCCTCTCCCTGAATTTTTCCTTCCTGTCATATGATGCTGTCTCAGTCAGTGCCCCAGGACAATTTTGGTGTCTGCCTCATTCACTTCTGTTCTCTCATGAACCACTATCCTCTGTGACCTGTATTTAATACACTTGAAATTGTTTCATATATTTTTTTCAGCTATTGTGCTTTATTGCTTTAGAATGGTGAAACCATTTTCTATCGTCTTCTCCATAGAAAGCTCCTACAATTTATTTGGAGGAAGCAAAGTAAAGTAACATTGTGCTGCAGGATACTCAACACACACACACACACACACACACACACACACACACACACAAATACATACACACATACACACTTGCATGCACACATACACAAACACACACACACACAAATACATACACACATACACACTTGCATGCACACATACACAAACACACACATACACAGTGCACACACACACATAATACATACATACACATACAATGCATGCACATACAAATTTAAACACCCCCCACTTTTTCCTTCAGTTCCCTTGTTAGTGGCTCCAGCTGTGTTTCGGTAGCACTACTTCAACATGGTATCATGTTCACCAGTGCATACAGTACTTGCCAAGCCATAGCTCAGAAATAGGAAAACCCAGGGCTTTTATCTGCCCATTGAAAATTCTTTATAAGTCCTTATACATTTAATAACTAGAATTTAAAAAGACCATAAAGACAAAATAAGTAGTTTGAAATAAAATACTTATATGTATTCCTAAAATATCAGGTTAAAATGCAGGTTGTGGAGTACATAGTTTTTCAGATAAAATGGGAATGCAGTATTTTGCCACAGCCTAGCAGAGGCTTTTAATTCTCTGTAATGGGCCGTATGACAGTTGTAAATAAATAAAATTGTCATTTTAATTATTATTCTAGCTAATTTCTAAATTTTCTTCCATCAGAGTTTGAGTTTCTCTCATTTCTATCTTTAATTTCACAGTCCAGGTCATCGCATAGCCCTTGGTGTATATTGGTGTTGTTTGTTGAATAGCTGTATGAATGAGTACATTAACTTACACTTTAGAAAAACATTAGTTTTTAAGTAGCTCTAAGAGGGAAAGACACCTGCTGTAAATATCACCAGTTGAAATCTACTTCAAAGGATATAACAAAAGAGACACTTGTTTTTCCCATGTTATCCCTTTATTTATTCAGAAAATAACATCCTAGGAATTAACTCCTCCTGTGTGGGCTTTATGGTGTATCACACACATGACGTGAACATGGAATGTTCATGTAACATGTTAGTGAAGACAAGAGTGTGAAAGCAATAAATTCAAGTGTTATAAAAACAGAATTGGATGTGCAGAGAAACAGTGTCTGCAAAATCCTTTTGTTGTTGTTTCTCTTCTTGAGACTGAGTATCATGGAAAAGCCAAGATTGATCTTGAATCTACTATGTCAGTGGTTCACAACCTGTGGGTTGTGACCCTCACATATATGTAGGTTACAATTCATGACAATAGCAAAATTACAGCTGTGAAGTAGCAATGAAAATAACTTTATGGTTGGGGTAATCATCACATGAGGAAGGTATTAAAGGGTGGCAACATTAGGAAGGTTGAGGACCACTGCACTAGGTAGAACAGGTTTGTTCCCATTAGTAGGGAGGAGTGGCGCAGGTGTTCCCAGGTTCTTGGCCTCTCATCCAAAGAATTGAAAACAGGGACTCACACATATTTACAAAAGAAGCATGGTAACTTTAATCAGAGCAAATGGTAATACAGATTAAAAAGGGCTATACCGTCAAGATTAATAGCAGGATGACTGAGGACACTCAACACTTCCTATAGCCTGAGGTCTCTCTTTATGGGGCTGAAAGGAAGCAGGAGCTGTTTATTTACTAAGAGGCATAGTTTGGACAGTTGTCAATTTCGATACATAGATTATCTTATATAATTTTTCTACTATGACTGCCCTTTCCATAATATACTTCTTTTTAATCATATATTACCCCCCAATTTTACACATACATGAGATAGTAAACAAAAGATTATTCCATAAAGGTCGCTAGAGGACACAGGTTTGCATTAACTGCTCATGCAACCAAATCAGTTCAGGTTGGATGGGTCCTTCTATTCTTCATACACAGACATATCGTGAGTACACTTGAGTAGAAACTGTCTAACTGTGACTGTTGTCATGGGGTGGAGAAATCTTTACTATTGTTCAGAGATAGGGATATGTGTAGACGAATATAGGAATACAGATGAGGATTTGGGGAATCTTGAGGTTACTAAGTGCATTGTTCAGAGGCGTGTGTGTGTAGCATGTGTAGCCAAATGACTGAGGCTGCCAAGTGCATTGATAGAAGAATGTTGTGGTGTGCTTAACAGAATCCAAAACAGGGTCCCAGGCTAAGCTATCCCCTCTGCTTGCCTCATTCAAGTTGGCCTTAAATGCACAATCTTCCTGTCTCTGCCTCCTGAGTGCAGGGATTATAGGCTTGTGCCACTACATCTGGCTGTCAGATCATGTTTCTACTCTGTTTTTATGTGATCAGTATTAACTGTGTTTTATGAAATTGATCATTAAAGCCAGCTTGAGAAATACTTCCATCTTAAACCAATCCCTTCCAAATCTTTTCTTCTTCTTCCAAACAAAGGGAAAAAATGGAGGCCTGGTCCCATCTCCTGTAAATGCATTCCCTGCTTAGCGATAAGATAAGTGGAGTCATAAGGAGTTGGCCTTTAGATTCCTGTGACCTCAAGAACTACATTAAGTAGCCAATTTATGTAGACAGCACCATGGACAGAGACAGGCACACATTCTACACCATCATTCCTCTGGGTGGATTTCACCTATGCTTCTTGGCTCCACTGAAGTAGAAACGAGAGTCCTTGAAATTCCCATTTCATTACCCAATAAAATCCACCTGCTGTCTGACATCCTGGCTATTTACTTACAGTGGAGGTGGCAAAGAGGACAGAAATGAGACAGCTTGCTAACTGTTCACTGCCCTGTGTAAGAGCAGCAGGGATCATGCTGACCCTATCTATTGCCTTCTCCTCTTTCCCCCTCTCCACTGTAATTGAGCCCCATGATTTTCTTTATTATTCATAAGTAGTGCAGGTTTCTTCTCAGCTTTGATTTTCCCCCCCTTTTTTTTTTACTAAAGATTGTGTGTGTGTGTGTGTGTGTGTGTGTGTGTGTGTGTGTGTGTGAATACAGTGAACACAAAGGCTCAAAGAGGGCTTCTGATCCTCTATGGAACTGGAGTCCTGAGAGCAGGTCCTCTGTAAGAGCTGAAAGTACTCTTAACCACTGAGCAATCTCTCCAGCCCCTTATTTTCCATTTTATTTTCCAAATTTTCTACTATGATTATACCCCAATTTTGTTATACCCCCCTTTTAAAATATTACTTGCATGAGAAAACTCTTTAAACTATTGAGTCAAGGCTGCAATTAATCTGTATCAAGAACAGTAATTTAAAACATTTTTAGGTATTTTTCATTCAAGAGTTCTCACCCCTATTTAGCGAAATCAACAGGGATTTCACACTATGTTGGATCTATTCTTATTTTGTAGTTCCTCAGTATAAATAAATAACTTAAGCATTTGCCTGTGGAAGGTACATATGATGGCTAACTTTTTCAACTAGAAACAACTTAGAATCAAATGGAAAGAAACTCTCAATTAAGACTGTCTTAATTGAGACATTGGCTTGAACTGTGCAGGACTGCGGAAGACTATTGAGTAACTGTCTTAAGTTAATTGACAGGGGAAGGTCCATCCCACTGTGGGTAGCACCATTCCGTAGGTAGGGGATCCTGAACTGTAGGACAGTAGGGAAATATAGCTGAGCTCAACCAGGCAAGTGGGTGCATATGCATTCATTTCTCTTTGCCCTTAACTGTTGATGTGACGTGACTAGCTGTTTGAAGTTCCTGCTTTGACTTCCCCACAATGATGGACTGTATCCTGGAATCATGAACTGAAATAACTTTTCCCTCAAGTTTCTTGCTATCAGTGTGTTTTATCACAGAAACAGACATGAAACTAGTACAATATGCTAGTGTTTTTATTGTCTTTGTAGTAATAAATCATTTAAAAATAAAATTTCAGGCAAAGGCCAGCAGATCACACTGAGTTTGAAGCCAGCATGGTCTACAAAGCAAGTTCCAGGGAAGCCGGGGTTGTTACACAGTCCTATTACCTTCTCTCAGAAAACAAAACAAAAAAAATCCTAGCTATGTAAAGTTAAAACATTGTATAGGAACTTATACAAATATTTCATTAAGGCAAACTTCAGAACTCCAGCACAACTTAGGATCCCATCCAGACACCAGCTGGATCACAGAGAGAGATGGTATCATTATTGTGCACCTAAAGCAAAACAAAACAATAACAGAAACAGCTCTGCAATTCATTTTCCCCCTAAACCAAGACTCCAAACCATACTGTCCCAATTGTTTTAGTCTTCCCTAATGGAAAGAACTTGAAAGCAAAATACATTTTTTATTTTGCTAGAATGAAGTTAGTTAACACAGTAGCTGGGCCATAGTTGTCAGCCCTGTTTCTCATAAATACTAGGAAATCCTCTGTAGCTGGCAGAGGTTTGGTAAAATCTAGCCTCCAGCTATCTCTCTAAGTTCCATGATTGGCTGGTCACTATTGTCTGGGGCTTGGGAGGTGGCTCTCATGTGAGTTCTGAGGATGGAACATGAAGTCCCAGGTTCCATCCTCAGAACTCATGTGAAAAAACTGGATATGGAGTCATGAATTCATAACCTCAGCCCTGGGGAGGTAGCGACAGAAGGATCCTTGGGCTCACCGGCCAGCCACACTAGACTTCTTGGTGAGAGTTTCAGAACACAAAGTGCCAATAGCAGAGGAAGGCATCTGAAGTTGACCTCTGGTCTCTACATGCATGCATATACACAACACAGGCACACTCAAACATATGCATACACGTGCGTGCACACGCGAAGCATCCTCACAAAACTTGCTTTTTCTTAATGTTTTTCTGGACTCTGAGGTCAGTCATTTTTTTTTCCTTCCTGAAAATCAGGAGGCACGGGAGCAAAGGAGGCCTTCTACCTCAACAGATGTTACAGCAAGGATGGAGCACAAGAAATGGACAGGTTTCTTCTGGAATTCTTGGCTTTTGTTTTTAGCTGGCAAGCAGACATCCTCAGACACAATAACTGGATTTTTCGGCTCAGAGCTTCAGCTGCGCTCCTTCTGTTCCAGGAACTTAGAACTTGACATCTTATTCTGTGATTTCTACGTAAAAGGTCATCTGTCCTGCAGCCAGGGAAGCTGGGAGGAGGCAGTAACTACCAGATTAGTCCTGTGGCCTCCTGTGGTTGTGCAAGGCAGGATCCTGTCTCCTCTTTCTTGACATTCAAGGCACAAGGCACAGAGACATCCAAGCTCCCACACCCAGTCTGGATCTATTTTATCACATGGGTGGAAAGACTGTTTTCTTACTCCTGTTAATGCGGAAAATTCATCCCAGCTATTGAGTCAACAAAACCACTATTTTTTTTCAATTGTGGATGCTCATTTTTGTGTTAGGAAAATGCCTTGGAGGCTGTAATAGACACATCCGCTGTGCTTCCTCTCAGGATGACTTTTTGTAGCTTTCTCTCTCCTTTGAAACAAAGCTGTTAGACACGGACAAGGTTTCACACAAAGAAGTGACATTTTCATTCTCCTGGTTCCTAACCTCAATAAAACTGATTTCTCAGGCATATTTACTTTCTATGAATTAATGATGAATTTTACAGAAATTCCCAGGCACAAGGCATTAATGAGATGATATGAAGAAGTCTAGTGAGGTAGAGACATTGGTCAGACAGACCTAACCTCTGGGGACCCCGTTCCGATCACCTGATGGAGAGAATAATGATCAGACCTCAGCCCCAGCACATATGAGAATTAAATGGAAGGATAAACACAGATGCAGTGCATCAGTCTTGACTTTCTCATGTGATTGAGATTGTCACAAACAGTCGGTCCCACCACCACCACATCCGCTGCTTGTAATGACTATGATGAGCTGTCATCCCCCTTAAAATACTGTAAGCCTTTCCTGGCACCTTTTTAAAATTATTGTACTTTCAATTATTCATAGGGGTGTGTGTGTGTGTGTGTGTGTGTGTGAGAGAGAGAGAGAGAGAGAGAGAGAGAGAGAGAGAGAGAGAGAGAGAAAGAGAGAGAGAGAGGGAGAGAGAGAGCAGTGTCCACAGGGACCCGAAGAAGGCACTAGACTCTCCTGAAACTGGAATTGCACATGCTTGGGAACTGTGAGTGGATGGTAGTGAGAACCCAACGCTGGCTCTCTGCAGAAGCCATACACGCTCTGCATCACTGAACCAGCCTTCCAGCTCCACATATTTAAACATGTGGTGGGAGTCAATGAATGCTTTCATGCTAGAGAACTGAAAAGCCATGTGGACACTGCTTACATTGGGGTCCTGCTTACACTGTTAATTTTGAACACAGAGCACAATGGAAAATCCTTACAGAACTTCTTGCTAATTTTTTATCCCAGGTAGAGGCTATAAAAAATCTAGCCCAGCCAGTCAGAAGAGTTGCTTCTTACATTCATTGGGCTTCCATAAGAAGGGGAAAGATATCACCTATGTTCCAATAATTTAGAAATTCTTTGGTTATAATTCCAGCAAATAGTGAAAAGCAATATAGACTGTGTTAACTTCCTTACTGCTAACTTGAAAAGAAGAAAAGCTCATTTTAACTCCCAGCTTTAGAGGTTTCAGTGTGGGATCACACCAGCTCCTCTGCTCTGAGGCCTGTGGTGAAACAGTCCGTGAAGAAGGAGCCACTAGCCTCATGTAAGCTGGGGAGTAAAGGGCTGGGATCCCCTCGAGACTAGGGTGGTCTCCTTGACTGTGGTGGAGTCTTGCCAACAGACACGAGGTCTTGATATTGGTGGAGAAGTGCTCAGTGATCCAGGGGCAGCAGCACTTCTAGCATCAGACGCCAACACAGAAAACCCACAGTCAGCAGGCGAGGGTAAATGTTAAAGAGGGTTATTGAATAGCTGAGAGGAAGAGAGAGAGGCAGGGCCTTGGAGTACTGCAAGGGCTGTCACTCGGGAAAAATAATAACCAGAGATGCCCAACGGGAGGGCTCCCAAGGTGGGTCTCTGTGCTCCAGCTTTTGTTGTGGGATTTAAAGTGGGGGGGCTTGCTCAGAGCTGGAGAGATGGCTCAACAGTTCAGAGAATGTGATGCTCTTGTAGAGGATCCAAGTTTGTTTCCGGCACCCACATAGGGCATTTCATAATCATCTATAATTCTAGCTCCAGGTGACTCAACACCCTCTCATAACTCACATGTGCCCCCTCACAGGTTTGATACCCTCCTTATCACCACACTTACACATAAATATAATACAAAAATGCAATTAATTCCCTCTCCTCCCCCTTTCTCTCTTTGTATATGTGTCTGTGTATCTCTATATGTCTATATGTGTGTCTGTGTATCTATTTGTATATGAATGTATAGGTATGTGTGTCTGCCTCTCTCTCTCTCTCTCTCTGTGTGTGTGTGTGTGTGCATGTGTGTGTGTGCATTGAATGGGGAATTCATGCAGGATTGAAGTCAGCTCATCAATATACTTATCAAATTACTAGTCCTCCTCAGCACCAATGTATCCCCCTCTTTAGTTTAGAATGAGGAGAGGATAAGTCTGCAGTTGAGTTGCTTATCTCAGGGGCTAAACAACCTCCTGAGAATACAGGACTTTCCTCTATTGGCCTTGACTTTAAACACAAAGCTCAGAATGCAACCTGCCACACAGTATGCACTCAATGAGTGGTTGATGACTTAAACAGCTCAAGGTTATTCATTCCCATTGTTACTATCAAGTTGGTGTAGAGCCCCATGGGGTGCGCATACTGTGAAGGCTCTCATGGGTGGGTCCATCCTGAGATAACAAAGAGTAGAACCTTACTTGACCAATTTTTTTTTCTTTTGAGTCAGGTTCTTGCTATCTCTATGGATGGCCTTGAACTCACAGAGGTCCTCCTGTCTCTGCCTCCTGAGTGCTAGGGTTAAAGGTGTGTGCTAGCACACCAGAGAAGCAGAATCACTGCTCTCGGGGGGGGGGGGGGCAGTTGCTTTCTCTTGGTATCTACAACTGGAACACAAGGAACCTGTTTTTAGTAGGTTAAAAACAAAGACTTTTGGCTAGTACACACCCAGGCAGAGCCTTCAAGAAATGCCTTTGGGGCTGAATCCATTTCACTTACTATTTGATGCCCCTCCATTTTCACTTCCTCCTTCCTTTTCCTCTACTTTCATCCCCCCTTCCTCATTTCTTCTACTTCCTATTTTTAAAATGTTCATCTTGTTCAATGTCTGTGCCTAAAACACATTGATTTAGGTAATTTCAAAATTTTTACTCTAAACCATACTTGTGTGTGTGATTGTATAAATTATCTTTAAAGTATAATTTTATTTTTTCTTATATTTCATATATATGTATTTATCTATATAAATGTATCATATTTCATATATATGTGTGTCTTGTCTTAGGATTTCTTTTGCTGTGAAGAGACACCATGAACATAACTACTCTTACAAGGAAAAAAATTTAGTTGAAGTGGCTTATAGTTTTAGAGGTTTAGTTCATTATCATCATGGTGGGATATGGTGGCAGATAGGTAGATATGGTGCTGGGGAAGGAGCTGAGAGTTTTACATCTTTATTTGAAGGCAACAGGAAGTAGACCATCTACCACACTGAGTATAGCTTGAGTAAAGGAAAGCTCAAAGCCCACCCCCAGTGATGCACTTCCTTCAACTAGGCCACACCCACTCCAACAAAGCCACTCCCTTTGGGGGCCATTTTCTTTCAAACTACCACAATATGAAATTATCTTCTAACTCCTTCCATATCCCTCTCAAAGACCTCCCAATTTCAAGTCTTATTTTTTCATAACCCATTATTTCCAATTAATGCTGCCTATATATGTATGGGAAACAGTCATTAGAGTATGCACAACCTACCAGAGGGAAAATTCTCTAAAAGAATTATTCTCTCTCACCTGGGGGAAAGCTATCAATTAGCTGTCAATAGCCCCCTCATTAAGGGATGGGACCTGGAGGGATCCTCTCCTTTCTGTGCTAGGATTGTTGTTACCTTGATCTTGTGTATTTATTATCATTTTTGTTATAACCACTCCACAACTCAAAATAAAGTCTCTGTAATGTAGGAGACATTGTAAGACTCTGATCTGAGCTGTCTTCCTTTTTCTTGAGAGGCACAGGATGTTGGCTAAATCCCCTAGTATACGTGTGGGCTTCAACTGTAGTGATTACATTTCAATGAAGTTTAAACCAGTAAAGTAAAGGGGCAGCATGTGAGTTGGTGGGGTCAAGGCTCCTCAACCTTTGTAATGTTAGTTGCTTAGAAAGTATGTGACATGCACAGAATTTTACCAATTAAGTCAAAGCTCCCAGAAACCAGTAATTGCCCAGACTTCTCTGCAGGGTTTTCAATGCTCAGTCAGGTTAGGAACCAAAGAAAGATTTTCCCAGAAGAGGAGGCTGTCTTCCCTCAGTGAGGCACCCTGACTGTTACTTCTGACCCCAAGGCTCTGCAGAGGGATTTCCTGCTGGTGAGCAAGTTGGTTCTCTCTCTCAGATGAATTATACCTCAGCACAAATAGATCTTAAAACAATTATTTCAAGCAGGTTTCTCACTGTGTGAAAAATGATGTAGACCCACTCTAAAAATTAACCAAAGGAAATCAAACAATCATTTCCAAACTAAACTACTAATTACTGAAGGTAATAATGGCAAGCAAACTGGACCCAAGAAAGTTATGGAGGGGGTTGGATAGTTGGTTTGGAGGTTAAGAGTACTGGCTGCTCTTGTGGAGGACCTGGGTTTGGTTCCTAGCACCTACATGGTGAATTACAACCATCTGTAAGTCCAGATCTGGAGAATCCAGTGCCATCTTCTGGCCTCTGAGGGCACTGCTTGCACATGTACACCAATGCACATACAAGCAACATACCAGAACACAGAAAACGTTTTTTCAAAGTTAAGAAAGTTACATAGAATTAAGGCCACTCACAGGAATGATGTCTTCCACCGTCTGTTTATTCTGTGTTAGAAACCAGCCTAGGACTTTGTACAGTGCTGCATAGTCACCCACCACCTAAGCCACATATATTCCTAAGTGGACACCATTTTTTCCACACATAGCTTTAGCTCAGCATTTATTCATGGATTTCCTGTGTGGCAGGAATCGGTCTCCCCACAGGGTTCTTCGCTCTCTTGGGAAGTATGGTCTTGTCAAAGCAAATGGGAACATGGCTCTTCACACGACTCCTTAAAACAAGAAAAGACAGGAAAAAAGGGGAATTGGCATAGGGTTAACTTATGTGCCTGTCCTCAGTGAATGTGGCTGGGAGAATCATTACCAGATGCCACCTTGAAATACTGGACTCTACATATTGCTGAAGCCAAGAAATAACCCTGAGAGCAGAGTATGTTGCTTGCCTCACTGCTGAGTAAACAACTTATAGTCAGAGGCTGTTCATTCATTCCTGGATGCTTAGACCTGAAATAAGCACACAGAAACTATATTATTTAAAACACTGCTTGGCCAATAGCTTAAGCATATTGCTAGCTAGCTCTTATATCTTAAGTTAACCCAATTTCACCATTTTATATTTTATCACAAGGCTCGTGGTTTACCAGTAAAGTTCCCAGGCATCTGTCACCTTCAGTGGCTGCTACATGGCATCTCACTGACTCTGCCTTCTCTCTCTCTCTCTCTCTCTCTCTCTCTCTCTCTCATCTCTGGATTTCCCACCTGGGTTTACTCTGATAAGCCATTGGCTGAATACAGCTTTATTCATTAACCAATAAAAGCAACACATATACAGAATGACTTCCCACGCCATTTCCCCTTATCTGTTTAAATAAAAGAGAGAGATGGGTTAACTTAAGATATAAGAGCTAGCTAGCAATATGCTTAAGCTATTGACCAAGCACTGTTTTAAATAATATAGTTTCTGTGTGATTAGTCTGGATCTGAGCTGCAGGGAAGGAATGAACAAACAGCTTTCAACTACAGATTGGTGCCTAACAGATAGGCACCAATGTAGCCAACTAAATCCACTTAAAACCTGATAAAGTTTGGGAAAGAATTCTAGACACACACACACACACACACACACACACACACACACACACACAGAGAGAGAGAGAGAGAGAGAGAGAGAGAGAGAGTTTAACATAGTTTCTTGTTCTGTTTGCTGGCAGCAAGCAGAAATGTGGCTCCTTTAAGAGTTTTCCTCATTCAGCTTTAGTGGCAAGAACTGCACAGTTTCTTTTAGGGAAGGTTTCCTGGTTTGTGCTCATTATAGGAGCAGCTCTGGCTCTTTTGGGGGGTTGATGCCCACCACTTACTTCAGGTCCAGATGCTTATGTGCCCATTCGGGGTCTGAAGGAAAGTAGCTGAGACCATGCCATTGGCTTAGCACTACCCACCTGGTAGTGCTCTGCTAGGAGTGCACATTCAGGAGAGCATGGCAGATTTCTACCACCATACACAGAGATATTTCCAGGCTGCACAGTGTGCTGCATGGCTGATTTAGTTTTTAACTCGGATAAAAAGGGTTTATGTGCTGCACACCCAGAGTTGAGGTGTTGAGGACAGTTCCCATTCAGCAGTCCCAGAGCAGGCAGTGAACTACTTCCACCATATTGAAAGCCTGAGAGAGGTGGAGCCAGCATCCAGGACCACCACGGACAAAATGCTTACCATTTTAAAAGTGGTCCTTGTCAGAAAATTATTACAGATACTTAATAAGGACAAATCCAAGATGGAAAAGAGCTCTAAATGGGTCACAGTGTTAAACAAATGTACATAAGCTTGGAAGAGAGAAGAAAAAGAATATAAACAGTTATTAAAGGAAGTAAATAGTTATAAAAAATAAAACAAAGTCATTAAAGAGACAGAGTAGAGACAGTTGTAGATTAAAGGAGTACAGAAAAATAAACCACATAAAGATGGAAAATATACAGAGAGTTTGGATTATGTATATTATTGTGTTTTCTTTGAATTTTTTTTACTGTGAAGGAGCTAAGTACAGAGAGACATTTCATTGTATAGGTTGCTAAGCTAAACCAACATATATATTTTAAATGTATCTTGACTTCAAAATTTGGGTCTAAGGATTTGTTATTTTGGAAAAAAGGTTCTGCTTTTGTTTTAGCAGAAGAGGAGAACCTGTGGATTCCTTGCAGACTAATGTGGTTTGATGGACCAAAATCCCCCAAAATGTCTCTGAGCCCCCAAATTACTTTGTCCAACAAAAAGCAGAAAGCAGTTTGGAGAGAACACCACACAAATTCCTAAATATTATTTATAAATGTTTGCTTACCTTTAAAGGAGGATATGCTATAGAGATTTGCATTGGTGTGGATCTTGGTTTATTGATACAAATTTAAGGTCAATTTTGTTACATGTATATTTCTGTCCTTCATTAAAGTACTGTGTGTAGTTCATTTAAAAATGTAAACTATAATTAAGAAATATGGTTAATAGATAATCATCTGTAATAGTCAAGCTTGTAGTCATGTTATTTAGGTTTTCTAGATGTACAGAGATATATTTCATATGTATAGTTATTTTTCAAACCTTTCAAAGACTACAGAATATAGCATTTACAATGTTTTGAGAAATTAGGACTTTTCATGGCAATGAGACACATCTGCTCCTGGCAGCACCAATCTACTTCAAGAGGAAAATGGGCATTGAAGAGGCTCCTTATGGAATCTGCTAGCCATTTGGGCATGAAACTGCTCTTGCCTGGACTGCTTGATGTTATGCTGTATGAACTAGATATGCAGAACCCACAGAAAAATGCTGACGTTGCCTAAAGGTGAGACAGTCTTTCAGGGTTCCTGGTTCATGAAAGTCTGCCAGACATTCTGTAGGACACAGAAAAAAGCAATAGACACTGATAGACTTTGCCATTACAAGGCAGAAGAGATCTTCAAATTTCTTTCTTTTCCATGATATTTATTGAGCTCTACATTTTTCTCTGCTCCCCTCCCTGCCACTCCCCTCCTTCCTTCAACCCTCCCCCAAGGTCCCTATGATCCCAATTTACTCAAGAGATCTTGTCTTTTTATACTTTCTACTTCCCATGTAGATTAGATCTATGTAAGTCTCTCCTAGTGTCCGTATTGTTGTGTAAGTTCTCTGGGATTGTGGTTTGTGGCTGGTTTTCTTTGCTTTGTGTTTAAGAACCACCTATGAGTTAGTACATGTGATACTTGTCTTTCTGTGTCTGGGTTACCTCACTCAAAATAATGCTTTCTAGTTCCATCCATTTTTCTGCAAAATTCAAGCTGTCGTTATTTTTTTCTGCTGTGTATTACTCCGAAAAGTCTGCTGGATATTATGGGCCTGTAGGCTGAAGATTGGATGCCCCAGTGTTATAGAAGAACTTTGGTGACTGTCCAGGCAGTGAGATGTCTCTGTCAATCCTAGAGCTTTGGAAATTGCTTACAATGTACTTCATGTTTACTTAGGTAATATTATATCCTTCTGGGATCTTTGATGGAGTTGAAAGATAGTTGTAATTATAGTTTTTCTTAGTTATGATAAAAGATAAAGTAGATATAAATATTGTAACTATAATTCGTGCTTGATACCTGTTTTGTTATATGTAATTTTACTATGTTAAATTTTAAACCTTTTTTTATAGTTAGTCAAAAAAAGGGAGGTGATGTTGTATCCCCCTCTGTATGCTATGAATGCCATTTGTTAATAAAGAATCTGCTTGGGTCTATGATGGGGCAGAATAGAGCTAGGCAGAAAAACTAAACTGAATGCTGGGGAAAAGAAGGTGGAGTCAGTGAGATGCCATGTAGCTGCTGAAGGAGACAGATAGTGGAATCTTGCCAGTAGGTCACGACCTCATGGTCATGCACAGATTAATAGTAATGGGTTGATTTAAGATGTAAAAATGATCTACCAATATGCATAAGCTAAGAGGCCAAGCAGTGTTGTAATTAATGTAGTTTCTGAGTGATTATTTTGGGGCCCAGGAAATGAACAAGCAGCCTCTGACAACAATAAATGAGAATTCATGCTGCATATACAGTTGTTTTTAGACAAAGAGTATACCTAAAAGTTGAGATGATTAATCTTTTTTTAAAAAAACATACATTTTTTTAATTACCAAACAAAATATTAGATGTTCTTAAGGTATTTTCAAAAAGAGAGTGCTTGAATTCTCCTCTTCTGTCTCTCCTCAGTCCCTTATTCCTCTATCCCATCACCACTGTCAATGTCCTTTCTGATTTCTTTTTTAAAAGATTTATTTTATTTTAAATTATGCACTTGTGTCTAGGTGTGGCTTTGTGAACACAAGTACAGTACCCACAGAGGCCAGAAGAAGCCATCAGATCTTCTGAACCTGGAGTCGCAGAAGGTTGTGAGCCACCCTGTGGGTGTTGGGTACCCAACCCATGTCCTCTGGAAGATCAGTCAGTGCTCTAAACTTCCAAGTCATCTCTTGAGCCCCTACTTTCTGCTTTCAAGTCAGGGCCACATGTCTTTTTCCTCAGCATTCATTGCTTTTATCCTCATTTGTGCTTTCTCTGCCTCTTTCTTGATTTCTCCACATATATAATCCTTTATATACATACATATGTACATTTGTATACATACATACGTATGTACATACATACTTATCTATGTACATTAAAAAAACAAGAAACCACGCATGTGAGATCACAGATCTTTAGCTTTCTGAATTTGGGTAACCTCATTTAATAATAATACTTTCCAGATCTGTCTATTTATGTGCAAACTTCATGATTTCATTTCTTCTTGCAGCTGAGCACTGCACACATGTACCACATTGTCGTTATCCATTTACCAGCTGATGGACTTCTAGGCTGGCCCCACATTCTCTCCATTATGATAAGGAACATGGGTCACCCTTGCATCTTAAATAGTTCCCTTGAGATGCAGATTTGTGTCTAAGAATTTGTTATCATCTTGTTGAAGGGATCTCACTCAGTGGCACAGTTTGCAGGAGTCATTTCTCTACTTCACCGAGCAGATCTCGGAGACTGAACCCAGGCTGTTAGTTTTGGCGGCAAAAACTTCTACTCACTGAGCCTTCTCACCAGCCCAAGTTCAGTGATTTCTGTAGATCTCACATATGAGCAACATCATAATGTATTTGTTTCTGTTCCTGGATTAATCCATTCACAATATTCTCTAGATTTTTGCCTATGGAAAATGACATTTCCCTGTTTTTTTTTCCATTGTGTGTATGTCACATATTTTAAAAGTTAATTCACCTGGGGGTGGGCACTTAGGTTATAAAGGTTGGGTGATACAGTCTATTCTCTAACAAATAATAAAATGGAGATATTTGGTGTGCTGACTTTATCTGTTTTGGTCTGCATCCAGAAATGGCATGGCTGGGTCCTGTTTTAATTTTAGCATCTTTTTTCTCAGAGATCTCTATCCATGTTTTCTGATATGTCTGGAATAATTTGTAATGTCCCATTCTCTTTTGTTGTTATAAAAGTTTATTATATTTTCTGCACTTAATACTTAATTTTCCATAATTCTGGTGACAAAAATCAGCTTTTAGATAAAGCCATGTTCCCCACTCCTATTCAGCTGTTGAAAGCAAATATGACAGAAAGCTAAACTCTTTGAGAATAAGCATTTTGGGAGTTTTGGAGTAAATTAATCCAGCTATATGATTTTATAAATTTTAATGGAAACAAATTACAATTAAGTGACTGTCTAGTTTGGGCAGGATTATCCCATAGTATCTACACATATAATAAAATTCAAGAAGATTTGAATGTTTACCAGCAATATACTTTAAAAATGGCTCTTAAAATGGGAAAATAGTAAAAATGTTTTTATATTAACAGGTCATTAAAAGTGTTATTTATGTATCCTTATAAGTATATATCAACCTCCACTTTTAATATGCCAAAAATATTTTAAGCCTGTAAAACCTCGTGGCTACAATTTATCTTCAAGGTCATGCTTTCTCCAGGCAGACTCACACTGACCTGATTTCTGTAATGTAATTTAATTCAGTGTTTTGAAACTCCAGCCACAGAGACCCAGCATGGCTACTGTGCTTCTTTAAAAGTCGGACGTCTTATCCTCAGAAATTGAATCATTGAAAGAATCTAGATTCTTTCTTTTTTCTCTTTTTCTTCCCTTCCCTTCTCTTCTCTACTCTTCTCTTTTCTTCTCTTCTCTTCTCTTCCCTTCCCTTCCTTTCCCTTCCCTTCCCTTCCCCTCTCTTCCCTTCTCTTCTTTTCTCTTCTCTTTTCTCTTCTTCTCCCCTCCCTATCTATCTCCCCCTCTCTCTTATTTATTTGTTTTTATTTTATGGTGTATGGATGTTTTGCCTGAATGTCTTTGTACCACACGCATGCAGTACCTACGGAGGCCAGAAGAGGGTGGCAGAAGCCCTAAAACTGGAGTTACGAGCACTTGAAAGCTGCCATGTAGATACTTGGAACTAGACACAGGTCCTCTACAAGAACTGAGCCATCTTTTCAGGCCCTTCATTGTTGTATTTTGTCTACAATGCTGTCATGGTCAGAATGGGTTCTGACTCCTGTGTATAGGAGAGCTCACACAATAGGTATTGACCATGGTGAAAAATTTCTTACTGCAAAGTCAAATAGAAATCTGCACAGACACAGTTCCAAAGATCTGTCATATGGAAGCTAGGGGACAAAGTCCAAATTCAGCAGCATTGATTCCAGGTGCTTGGGATGGATGGGGAGCCCTGGGTAAGCCAAGAGAAATCTGGCAAACACTCTACCGCTGAACCATATGCTCAGCCCCAGAGCTTAACATTCGTGCCAAGCTGTCTGTACAGACCCACTCCAACACATGCTCATGGTCCTGGCAGCACATGACTTCTGATCAAACTTCCACTCATTTCTAGTACAGTCCATGAAACCATTCCCTTACTACCTGAGACTGTGATTCTTTCTCTTATTAAGGAAGAGTTTCATCAGAACATACAGGTAAGACCCTACTGCTGAAGATACTACACACTGTAATCAGGAAGCTTCCTCCCCGTTGGCTTCTTTCATAATACTAGAAAGGTGCTATGCAGGCTACTGGAGTGGGGTGGAGAGTTATTGACAGTCTTCTGTGAACCCTCTGAGCTACAGTAATGACCTTCATGGCAAGATATTGCTCTTGAGTGCAATAGTGGCATGATTGTTATATGAGTAACCACTCACTTTCCGATTGGACTTAAGGCCTACTTCACAGGAAGAAGCATTAATATGATCAGCAGAGCTCCCAGGACTGAACCTACTATTGTTATTTTGCTAAATGGCCTAAGTATCAAACTGCCTTCCTTAAATTTATCTCTGCTATACACAGATTATTGCAACTCTCAGACTGCATCAGATAAGTGGGCAGTGCTTAATGCGAGGACTCACAACTGGGCAAAGTGCAGAGGATAAGCGTCAGTGGAGTGCTCAGCCACAAATGGGACATGTGTATCACACCTTGAGTATCAGGGACCTTCAGGGACAAAGAAGTGGAAAGAGTGTAAGAACCAGCAGTTGGGGAGGACCAGAGGAGAACAGGGACTTCTGGACAGGATGGGACAGCTATATGCTGAAGAGCTCACAGCAGCTATGGCTGCCTTCATAAGATCAAGCCAGTCAACATTCCAACATGGAATGGGAAGAGGTTTGTGAGCCCTCACCCCTACCTGAGGAGCTGTGGACTTCCCCAAAACTTCTAGGGGAGTCAGTTTTCTTTAAGGGTGTGGCCCTGGTAGGCCAACCTTGTCCCATGGATGAATCTATAGTCATGAGTATATGGGCAGCACAAACTGAACTTAAAGAGCTTTAAAAACAAGACAATGAAGTTGGGAGGGGTGGGGATGGATCTGGGAGGAGTTAGAGACAGTGGTGGAAGGCGGTGGATATGATTGAAATACAGTGTATGAATTTCTCAAGGAATTAATGAGACATTATATTTAAAAAGGAAAGCTTTGCTCTTACAGCACTATTCATAAATCTCTTTAAGCCTGAGGTGTGATGAACAGATCTTGCATCGCTAAGTTTAAGCCACAGAGCAGTCAGCATCTTGTACAACCTTAGAGAACATTTGTCAAAGCGGCTCAGATCTGGGGCAACTTGGATAGCAACCTGAACAAGCCTGAAGTCAATGCGATTTTTTCTTTTATGTGACTACGTCGATTGGATTTGGGTTGACATGGAATTGAAAACAGCAACGACAATGCAATTAGCTCTCATTTATAACACAGTGTCTTGCTATGACTCGGATCCCCATCCCCTGTGCCAAGAGCTCATCTTGTTTTCGATAGACATCTTTTTCACGTTTTGGAGATGACCCCTTTCTAGGAGTGACAACTGGGATAGCATGGAGGAGAAATGGTTATTCATGGAGCTAGTGGCAGGGCTGCGATATAGTGGCAGCTTTGGTATATGGCTAGCCTCCATCCAGAGAGAACAAAGCTTTATCCAGGACTGGCAAACCCATCTGACACACATGTAATGGGAACCAAGCTGCTGCACCAGGCTTCTCAACAGAAAGTGGCAAGACACTGCCATGCAAAAGAGGACCCTAGGATCCAGAGTAGGTGAACTGGTTATGTTTCCTGTCCTATGAGATAGGTGGAGTTTCCCTATGACTCACACCATGATAGATTTCAAAAATGAATGGATGCATCAGTTAGGAACACCCATGGCCTTGAGGGTGCACACAAGCGTTGGCCTTAGGAAATGACATCTCTCCAAGAACCTGAGTGGTACAGCACTTACTCTCCAAGGCCACCCCCCCTTGTGACACTTCTCCCAACTCACTGGAACATTTACTAGGCTTAAGTTTGCCGTTAAACTTTGCAGATTCAGAGTTGAGTAAAAAGCCTTTCTATTTGTTAGTTATAACCCATGCCCTGCAACTCTGGCTATTAACCATGGATTGGAGAACTAGATGGACTTCAGCAGGGATGAGGACATCTCAGTCACCACTAGGAGTATCCTTGTCAACAAACAAAAGGATCCAATGTATATGCGGAGCCAGACAAGACTGCCTGTCAGCACTGGCTAATAGCAGAATTAAAGATAAATGAAATTAAAGAGGTTACTCCAAGTGCTATTCAGATAGAAACTAGATTTGTTTGTCAATGGGGAGGTGTGACTCGGAGCTGCACCAAGAGTCAGTATACTCAGTCCTGTCCTGCTCACTGGTGGAATGTTGTATGAGCTTGGAGATTTAGGGTCTCCCAATTCATATTAATCTTCTTAGATTCTCAACCAACATTCCCTTCAGTGGAGTCCATGAAAATATAGAGAAAGAAAATCCCTCTTAATAAAATAGAAACCAATTGTCTGGCTAGGGAGCTACCTCAGCAGTACTGAGAATTACCAACAAATGGGTTTTTGTAAGATTAGTGGTCTTATCATTTGTCTGCCTAATCTGTTCAGAGGAGATGCTGAGAAAGACATAGAAAGAGGCCTTAGACACCCATGCATCCTTCGGATAATGGGCCATATTCTGCACAATGCACAGAAGCACCTCAAGACCCTACAAGCACTTCCTTAATCCATGGGTTACTGGAAGGTATCATGTCAAAATGAGTGATCAGGGGAGAGAGGAGGAGGAGGCCAGGAATAAGCAGAAGTGGTTAACAGCTAAAACACTGGAAAATATTTTGAAAAATGTACACCATGGGTGTACTTTTCTACTAATCACAACCTTTCATTCATTTCTGTTCATTTCTCTTATTCCTCAATTATTGTTGACAGAGGTTTCTGTCCTGCCTGATCCTGCAGCCACACAGCCCCAAAGAAACACACAAAGGCCTTCATTAATTATAAACTTGTTGGCCTATTAGCTCAGGCTTCTTATTAACTCTTACATCCTACATTAACCCATAATTCTTGTCTTTGTTAGCCATGTGGCTTGGTACCTTTTATCACTGAGGCATTCTCATCTTGCTTTGTCTGTGTCTGGATGATGACTGCAGATTGAGTCTTTCCTCTTCCCAGACTTCTCCTGTTCTGGTTGCCCTGCCTCTACTTCCTACCTGGCTAATAGCCAATCAACATTTTATTAAAACAAAAAAAGTGATGAGGTATAAGACCTTTGTCTCACAGCAAATTATTTGTTTATGTTTGATTGTAGTAAAGACATAATTTATCTGCCCATATCTAAACCTTTCTCACAGGGGCAAGAACTCTGTAAACCAAAGTGAAACAGACAGACATCCACAACAGAACAATCCTCTGTCCTTCATGGCTAATTATGAAACCAATGCTATTGAAAATTAATAATCTTGGGTTTTTCAGCTTTGAAAATAATTGCTTTAAAGCTTCTGTAGGAAAATGCCTTTCTTTCCTGAATGCCTCATTAAGATTTTCATCTATTCTAGTTTTTTCCTGTTTGCATTTAAATATTAGTATTCCTTAGGAATTTGCAATAAAAGTTAATGAGTTATAGGAAAGTTGATGGAAAACTGAAATGCTTTTAAATTTTTATTGCATTCTTATTTATCTATTTGTGTGTGTATGTCTGTGTGTGTGTGTGCATGTGCATGTGGGAGTCTCCTTCCAGCCCAGGTCCCAGGTTTAAATTCTGGTTATCAGACTTGCCAGAAATCACATTAACCTACATAACCTTTAATGTTGGTTTTTCACTAGAATGATGTATGATGGGGGTCTTTCCAAACAGCAATTCTAGTGACCCTGAAATGTAGACAAAGGTAGCAGCCATGCAAAACCCCAGCTCTCACCTCAAAATGGATAAGAGATGGTTGATTTTGGAGCCAAGTATCACCATAGCCCAGGAACCGAGATTCAGGTTACCCCAAATTTTATGTTCTGGTGTAATAACAGTTTCATGATGTTTTTTACAGAAGCAGAAAAAAGAAAACATAACTCAAGATACTTTCCTAATACTTTGATGGAATTTTAACGATGTTTTCTGGTCATTGGAAAGTGGGGTCTGCTAAGTGAATGTATTTCAAAAAGATTTGCCTGGTAGTCACAAGGTGTAGGTCAGACACAGAAGTGGGAAAGTATGGCTATTTAGGAAGCTCATGATAGCCTGAGATGGCTATCCTGAAGTTATACTATGGAAAGACATAGGCTTGACATTACCAAAGAGCTCTTAGAACAATCTTGTCTAAATGATGGCTACATGAGTAACTTTCCCATATTTCCATTTTTAAATGTACAGATATTTCTTTCTCCCCCCCACTCCCATGGCAGATTTAGTTTTCTGAAAACAAACTCACCCTTTGAGAAACAATTCTCTATCTCTTCCTTTTATTGAGTCTTTGGCTCATTGACTCTTTTATTTTTATCTATTACTCTGGTGGGTTTATTTTTTAAATGTTTCTCTGGCTTAGTTAAACCAATGAGCCTTCCAAAATAAATTCTTGGCAGAGATTCTCATTATCACTATTAGACATACATTTAAAAAAATGAGGATCTGAAGAGATGGCACACTAGCTAAGGGCATTTACTGATCTTGCAAGAGGACCCAGGTTGGGTTCCCATTACCCACATCCATCTATAACTTCAGTCTCAGCGATCCAACACTCTCTTCTGAACTCCATGGACACTACACACACGGTGCATATACACACATGCAGGCAAAATATACTCACACATAAAATAAGAATAAACGAAATTATTTTAAAAAGAAATACGATTTTTATACAAACAACCAAAACTCTCCATAGACCATGAGAAATGGTCGTGACTTAGGGACAGCATGATCCAAAATCAGGTTTCGCAAAGGGGAGAAGGTGACACAAGAGCTCACTGAAATTACAAATATTTCAAGACTGATCCTCTTAATCCCATGCAAGGCCACAGCTAACACAGTCCTCTTTGGCCTGCTCTGCCATAGAATTTTTTTTAGCATTAAATATTGAAAAGTCCTGCCAAGAAGCTAAATGCGTGGGAGCATGGGGCAAGGGGCGGAGGCAGGGTGACAAGTGTGGCAGATGCTTACATTTAGGTGGTAATTTATTTTAGAACATGGACTTAGGGGCTGTGGTTAATATGGTTAATCATGAAATTCCATAAAGTGAAATTTCAGGAAAAAATAAAGTGTGACTTCTAGAAGAAGTGAGAGGATAGTAGCCCAGGCACAGGACCCCCTTGCTTTTCTTACCGTTTATCGCGTTGGTCAACATTGTTACAAACAGTGAAAAGTAGATGATGAGCAAAGCAGGATGGCTAAAAGAGCACACACCCCTGACCTCTGAGGCATCCTTCAGTCGCTGGGTCTTAGGAATGGATTTCAGTTGAGGTCAAGGGTTATGGCTTCTGGTGGCAAACTAATCTACTACTTCATATGCGCGTGGGTAGCTCTGTCCTGCTCTGCGAGAACCAGTGACACGCAGGTGAGTGCTATGCATGCATTGGCTTGGTCAGTGCTGCTTAGTAACACCCAGCCTTGGGGTGCTTGGGATCCAAGAGGGTCAGAAGCGGAGTGATCACAAAGGTCTGTCTGCTTGGACATGGACTTTCTGGGTCAATGTCACAAACATCTAACAAGGAGATGGACGGGCCCTATGGTCTTCCCACAGACAAAACACGCCATAGCTCTCATTTACTCCAGACCCATAAGGTACAGCTGTCACCAGTTAGGTTTTAATTTTGCTGAAATCAATTTGGTTTTTGTCCTGGTTAGCTTGGATTGTCAAATTGATACAAACTAGACTTATCTGGAAAGCGAATCTCAGTTGAGGCTCTGTCTAGATCAGACTAGCCAATGGGCATGTGTGGTGGTTTGGAAGAAAATGGCCCCCAAAGGGGGCGGCACTAATAGGAGGTGTGGCCTTATTGAAGGAAGTGTGCACTGTGGGGCAGGCCTTGAGGTCTCTTTGCTCAAGCTTTCCTCAGTATGACTGTCAGCTGACTTGCTGCTGCCTGCAAGATGTAGCACTCTTAGCTCCAACACCACATCTGCCTGCACGCTGCCATGTTTCCTGCCATGATGATAATGGATTGAACCTCTGAAACTGTAAGCCAGTCATCCCAATTAAAAGTTTTCTTTATACGAGTTGCCATGACCATGCTGTCTCTTCAAAGCAATAAAAACCCAAACTAAGACAGCATGTCAGTAGGAGATTGTCTTAACTGTTAATTGATGTAGGAGGGTCCAGCCCACTGTGGACAGCACCATCACTAGGCAGGTGGGTCTGAGTTTTATTTAAAATGTCTGAGTACTAGTCTGCCTGTGTACCAGCCAGCAGCATCCTCCATGGTTCCTGTTGTTCTTCTTTGTCTGTGAAGTGAGCTCCTTGGTTAGAGGTCATACTGTGTGGAACAGCAAGCAGGGCAGTGGTCAGATTCCTGCATCCAAGTTCCTGTTGCAACTTCCTTCAGTGGTGACCTATATCCCGCAAGATGAATTAAACCCTTTCCTCCACTAAGTTACTTTTCTCAGGGTGTTTGTCACAGTAGCAGAATGTGACCAGGGCAGTCTCCTCTCCTGCAAAACTGTGCAATAAATGAGAACTTTTAAATCATTTCTGTGAAGTTTGTTTACTGCATGTGTGTTTATGTATGTACATGGGAGCAAACATGCAGAGGTAAGAGGACAACAATGCGAGGGTGGCTTTTCTCCTTCGACCATGGATCCCTGGGATCAGTCTCAGGCATGGCCAGCAAAAGCTTCATCTGCTGAGCCATCTCGCCAGTACATGTCGGCTCTTCTAAGTATTCGTGAACTGTGAACGTAGTAATCTACTGCAGTCATGCTAAGAAATTAAACCAAGTGTCCTCTACCTCATGGGACTGTCATGGAAATTAAATAAATTATGCATGCATGCATGCTTGCTTCACAGGACTGAGTCTCATGGTAAACCCTCCACCTGCTTAGCTACAATAGCTAGTTACTAAGCTGAGGGTTGAGGCGGTATTCTTACAGCCATTGTACAGTGCCTAGCACATAGGAGGTCCTAGGTAAATTATATTACTGATAGAAAAGAGCCATTGTATGAACTGTAAGAGATAACAACATTGTTACTGTTGGTATCCTTCATCCTTTGAAAAAATTTCCACAGATAATATCAGGACATCTGGGGGCTAGAGAGATGGCTCAGTGGTAAACAGTATGTATTGCTCTTGCAGAGGACCTGAGTTTGGTTCCCAGCACCCAGATGAGGCAGCTCACCACCACCTCTAATTCCATATCCAAGGAAGTCGCTGCACTCATATGCCTATACCTGCTTTCCTACAGGCAAATAAATGAGAATAAAATAGAACTTTAAGAAAAAGAGGGAGAACTTTTTCTGGGAAGCAATTATAGGTTAAAAGAGAATGCTGTAAATGAAGTGAATTGTAGAAGGCAGAAGAAAGGTCAGATTGTTTTCCGTGTGTACCTTCCAAATACTGAGACTTGCCTTCTGAATAGATTTAGGAACTTTCTCCTCTGGAACCGTTTAAGGATGTCCCCTGTTCATGGGTAAGGGAACATTAGCTGAGGCTGGGGCAGCTAGGGCAGGCTCAGTGACCCAAGCCTTGCCCTTCACAAATGGTGTCGCACTATAAAAATACACAGTAACATTTTTGAATGTCAAGCCAAGCGAGGAGTCTGACCCGAGAACATTTGCTTTCCTGCAGCTAAATAATTAATTCTTACAGTGCCTAGCACACAGCATGATCACCCTCCTCATCTACCTTTGCATAATTCAAAACCCCTTGCAGCAGCGACCATGTCCTGCCTAGCCCCTGCACACACAAGTTTTGATTCTTATTAGTTGCTTGAGCTCATGAATTTAGTCAGAACAATATGTACATTGCCAAGCAAGGATGAATCAGTATTTAATGGAGCCTAAAATTACTTTGTCTGTAAAGCTCCACATGAGGACACATTTATCCTGGTCGTTCTACCTACCCACTGTGTGTGCCCCAAACTGACTTTCAACAAGGTACCAGTGGTTGGAATGGGGAGACTGGGGATGCTTGCCTCTTATATGATACATTATCCCCATACTCCTTTCTCTTTACTCATAGATGCAATTAAATAATTAATTGATGGGGCTGGGGAAGCGTCTTGATGGGTAAAGTATTTGCTATGCCCTGTCTATTTCCTCCTCCCTCACACACACTCTTTTCTCTGACCACATTAGTTTCATAATGTTGCAAGTATTTTTGGGGTAACTTGAACTTGAGACTGTTTTTTTATTTTTAAGTGCTGCATCTCTTGCCAGCTCCGAGATTCAAGGATGACTTTCTTTGGAATGGAGCTCTCCAGGACGATGTAGCTCCCCTTTCCCAAGTTCTGTTGGAAGATCAGAAGCCAAGTGTCGCATGAAGGAAAGAAGCAGCTCTCCTTTCAAAGAAAGAAAAGACATAGTTTATTCTGGAACATAAGATACATTGTAATCAGCCTCCAGACCTGCAATATGTCAACCTCTCCATGGCACTGAGTTTCTAATCTGTCAATCAGCCTTTGCAGATACAGCTCTGTAGGAATGCTCATTCACAGTTCCCCTGGTAGGCTCAGCACCACATTTTGTGAGGTCCTGGCCACTCATGTTTGGTTCCAGAATAAACTGTGTCTTTTAGTCCTCTCTGGGGAGAACTGTTTTTTGTTTCTTTGTTTTGATTTATTTTCATAGACAGTTGATACCCCTTCCAATTTGCAGTGCCTTCTGCAGTAAATGAAGAGGTGTATTTTCTCTCTGAATGTAGCTGGAATAGATAGCCATCCTGGGGAACACAGTGAAACTTCCTGTGATAAACAGTACCTAGAGAATAGGTGAGCAGCGGGATGGATTTACCTGGCTCTGAGAGGGTGTGGCTTCTCAGAGCAGGTTCTCTGGGACGCACATCAGGTACCACTTGAAGTCACTCAGCATTCTCCCCTCAGCCTCTGCAAGGAGGTTTCGAGGACCAGGCAAGATCTTATTTTTAATGATATTACTCCCAACCTGCTTACAATAGGTCAAACTTAAAGACAGCACAATGGAACACAGAATATCGGCTGGCTAGCAGGAGAGATGAATTCTAAGGTAGAAGGATGCCCAGCCAGGCTTGAGTGGCGGTGTCCCACTGTAATCAGCTTGTTTGGCAGAAGTGCAAAGATTCTGAAGAGACATCGTCCCCTCTTGGGCTGTCAGACTATGGAAAGAATGGATCCCAAGAAATTGGAGGTCCCCCAGGGTGATGCTGCTGGAAGAGGAAAAAACTAAAACTCTGGGGACAATAGGGGAAGAGCTTGTCATCTCCTGGAGAAAGATTGATAGCTAGTCATATGATCTTGTATGAGAGACTTGGGGATGGGACAGCGGGGGCAGGGTCGACCGTTTCATCATGTACAGCTTTTGCTTTCGGCTTAAACTTTGCTCTCATGTCAGGATCCCTAAGACAGACTTGAGACAGTTGCTAGGACTCTTTGTCTCTCTTTCCAATGGTCATATGGAATAAATCTCCTTTGTTTACTTTTCAGTACAAATTTGGCTTCTTTAATTGGCTTATGGAGGACAAGGGTCAACGGTGGCTTGTTGGGGCAAGGTCTGTGACCCCTAAGTCCAGTGACATCACCCTCAGTTCTTCACATCCTACTGTTTGACTTTGGCTCTCTGGCCAAAGGAGATGGGGAGTGTATTTCTACCACTGTGGATTTTCTAAGACGTTATGGAGATTCAATCTACATTTAATTAACAAGAACTAAGAAGAAGTTGGAAGGATGATGCCATTGTTGTGGATCTTCTAAAATACCCAAATATGGGAAGGTAGACTAAACATAAAAGCATACCATACACTCCCATCAAACATACAGCCACTGCAGAATATGGTGTAAAGATGAGAATTTATAATGAGACTTACTCCAGCTGCCCCACCCTTCTTTCTTCCTAATGTTATAGAAGGGGTGCTAGGGAGCTTCATGCCCTTGAATGCTGATGTTACTCTCTCCATAACAATGAGGGGCCTTCAGTGATGCCCCTAAGTAAAAGAGCCTGTTTCCTCCCGGGTATTGGAACTGTTATTATTATTGCTATTATTATTATTATCACTGTTGTTATTTAATTGTTATCATATGATATATTTTGATCATATTTTTTGTATCTCCCAAAGTTCTTCCAGATCTTCCTCATCTCTTTATCTGCTCAACTTCATGTGCCCCCCCCAATCTCTAAAACTGGTTCTCAACATGTGGGTCATGACTATCCCTTTGGGGTTGAGCTACCCTTTCACAGGGGTCACCTAAGACCATCAGAAAACACAGACATTTACATTATGATTCATCACAGCATCAAAATCACAGTTATGAAGAAGCAACAAAAATAATTTAATAGTTGGGGTTACAACACGAGGTACTGTATTAAAGGGTTGCAGCTTTAGGAAGGCTGAGAACCACTGCTCTAAAAAACAAACCAAACCAAACCAAACCAAAATAACCTAAAATTTAAACAAAGAAAAAACCACCAAATCAAAACAAAATAAAAAAAAACCCCAAAAAAGCAATTGTTTTGTATTGGCCAACTACTCCTGAGCATGAAGCCTACCTAGAGTATGTTTGATATAGCCAACAATTTTCCATTGGAAGAAAAAATGATTTTGCCTGCCTGTCTTTGTTAGGATTTCTATTGCTATGAAGAGATACCATGAGCACAACAACTCTTAGCAAGGAAAACATTTCATTGGAGCTGGCTTACAGTACAGCGGTTTAGTTCATTATCATCATGAAGTTGACAGCAAGGCAAACATGGTGCTGGAGAAGAAGCTGAGAGTTTGACATCTTGATCTGAAAGCAACAGGAAGTGAATTGTGCCCCACACTGGGTGTAGTTTTAATATATGAGACCTCAAAACCCACCCCCACAGTGACACATCTCTTGCAACAAGGCCACGCCTACTCCAAAAGGCCATACCTCCCAATAGTGCTACTCCCTATATACCAAGGATTCAAACACATGAGTCTATGGGGTCATACCTATTCAAACCACCACATTCCCCTAGTAGATAGCACTTGTACATAACTTCTTTGTTAGGAGTGGGACTTGGCACCCACTTCCCCTTTTCAGGGCATTTTGTCTAACTTGATCCTGTGTAGGTCAGTGTGTTGTCCAGTCCTCATTAGAGAAATGTCTGGCAATAGATGGGCATTAACGCAGAGACCCACAATTGGACAGAATACAGAGAGTGAGAGTTTGGAGCGCTCATCCCTAAATGGGATGTTAATTGAAACCTTCCCTCAAGGCTCAGGGATCCACAGCCTAGCATCTAATACCCAACTGTTGCAACATTAAATGGAAAAGGAAACATCCCAGTGTGCTAATGATAATTATTCTCAAGACAGTGGGTGGGTGGTGGTACCTAGCAAAAAGGGGCCATGTGGGCTGTTCCTAGGTGAGCTTCTCACTCATGAGGTTTGCTTGGCTTTATTCTGTTAGTAGTGGGACTCACATGATCTGGGTCTGCTCTGGTTTTTTAATCAATCGTGTATCAGATAGTGACTCTGTGGGTGACTGCTGATGAAAACTAATAAAATACAAAACTTTTTTTTTCTGATTCGTGAGTTTTAATTTTTTGCCCCCATGTCAGTGTTCTCATGACAGTGATGGACTGACTGGGGATATTCTCGTCTCTTGTCAATTGTTTGTTTGGCTTTGAAAATAAACAGCATCATTTGGGGACTTGGAGAAGCTATTTTGGAAGCAGGTTTGGCAAGCTGGACATGGTTCCTCACCCCTGTAATCCCAGCACCATCCTCCTATCTCCCTTTCCACTTCTCCAGCTCTGCCCCTACTGTTGACCTCTGACCCCTCTTGCACTTGTAAGGACCCTGGAGGATGTATGCTCTATTTCTCGGTCAACTCAAAAGTTGGAAAATGTTTCAACAGAGTGACTTTAGATTGCAATCACCATGGGGGCTTCAGGAAATGAAAGGTAGATACCATGGTGCAAGCTTGCCACCCAGCACTTGGAAGATCGAAACATGGCACTCAGAAGTTAACGCCTGTCTGGGCTACATAGTGAGCTAGAACTCAAGTGGGGCTCAGCCCCAGTTACAGAGAAAAAAGGAAGGAAAGAGGGAGGGAGGATAGAAGGAAGGAGAAAAGAAGAATGAGAGGGAATTGAATTTTTTGTTATTCTGATCATTTCTAATATGATACTTGAATTTTTCTCTCAGAATCCTGGGTGGGCTATTTTCTAAACATTTATGACAACCAAAGCAGAAATATGGAGATCAATACAATATATTTCTGTAATTGTTTTTTTTAACTTGACAGCATTTTCCAAATTAATCACGAGTCAATAGATAAAATTGCCACTGAGTATATGGGTTATTGTTAGCTTTACACAAAGCAGACAATGTTCAATAAAAGAACAGTGCATGACCTGTGATCTGACACAGTTCTAGGAAATCCAATGACCCTAATGAAGTCAGTTAAAATTAAGAAGGGCAAAATAAGCAAAGAAAAAACTCACAAAAATAAAAACAAAGTTAAAATCTGTCATGAGTGTAAAATGAATCTCAGACATCATTAGGAACTTCAGAACAGTCTTAGGAACTGCAGGGAATCCAGGGATTAATCCCAATTTCTCAGCTTTCCATTTTTGGAAAGATGTGAATGCCAGGCCATGAGGCTGAAGACAACTTCTATGTACAAGAAAGAAGAGAGGATTCATGCTTAAGGAAATACTTGTTTGGGATGTGTACCCACCTTCTCCAAGATCCTCAAAACCTACATCTCAAAATGCCTGAGTGACTTTTCCTGCTTTTCCTGGGATAGAATATCTAAAAAAAAAAAAAAAGCAACAAGAGGAAGGAGGGCTTTATTTTGGTCCACAGAAAGAGGGCACAGTGTGTCATGGTGGGGATGTCAGGCTGACAGTGGCATGAGGCAGCTGCTTACATAGCATCCATAATCAGGAAGCAGAGAGAGATGGATGCTGGTGCTCAGCTCACTTTCCCCGTTGTGTTCAGTCCTGAACCCCAGCCTAGGGAATGGTGCCACCCAAACTCAGAGCAGTCTTCTCACCCCAATCAACATAATAAATATAATCCTTTACAGGTATGGTCAGTAGCTATCCTGGTCTAGATGATCTCTCACAGTCGTGGCAGAGGCTAGTCTAATCTCAATCATCCCTCACTGACGTACGTGCCTGGCGTCTAACCTGATTTCAATAACCCTTCACAGGCATGGCCAAAGGCTCACCTACTTGATCCTTTCAGGTTGACATTAAAATAGCAACAGAGCTGTGGTTAAATAAGGTTAGACCATCTCAACACTGTCCTGACCTTCAACTCCTCAGATCTGCTTCCGCTTCAGAAAGCAAAGACAGCCTCTGCCTGCTTCCTTGCAATCAGGATGTCAGCTTTGATATTTATTATTCTATTTAGACTCATTAGTGTCCATTAATTGTTTAGAGTGCTTTCTCAAAGTCATTAGCCGAACTCTTCCAGCTCATCCTGTGATGTTTTCAATTAATTCTCTAACAAATCTCTTTGTAAGGCAACAGGCATGTGTCAGTTAATGGGCGATTAGCACGAAGGGTGCGCTAACCTCCACTCCAGGACAGCCCAGGCCTGAGGAGGGACAAAGATGATTTAAACAGAGACACGGTGCATTATGCAAACTCTTGTCCAAGTCAAGGGAATAAAGAAAGATTTAGCAGTCATTTTTACAGCTTAAGCCTTCCCGTGGTTTAGGGAAAAAAATAAATCCATCTAGATATGACACATTTATTCCTTTTAAAAGCTAACTGCAGCCTTCACCCATAGGGCTGAGGAGGGACTCGGGGAAAGTTGAACAGAGGAATACCCCTCTTTACAGCTTTGGAATTTTCTTACATAAAGGCACAGTATTGCTTTTTATTATGCTCCCTGCTTACTTCCGTTTCTCCAAAAGCAGTCCTTGGTTATGTGCTGTGGGAGGGAATGTGGTTCTCCAAGCGGCCGCCACCTTCATGAAATCGGCTGTGGCTGACTTCACCATGGCTGGCTTTGTGGATGTTGACATTTTCTCCTAGAAGGAGGGGTGGTGACTTAAGTGGCAACCATTCTTCTCAACATGTGGCTTGAGGGAGGGGCATCGTGAAGGGGCTAGAGTGTATAGGTTGAGAAGACAGTCGTGGGGAAGCCATCATCCATGATGCATGAAGACCTTTCACTGTGGCCACTTTGGGACCCACTATCCTGCCAGAAACACACCCCCCCCTTGCTCTGTAAGCACAATAAGCTCATTAGTTCTCCAGGATAAGCTCTGGTAAAATGGCACTTTGGTTTGTTGTGGGGACTGGCTAAAGAAGGTCAGACTTTGTTTCTGCCTTCCCAAGGAGACCATTCTCACAACGGCATTCTAGGTTACTTTAGAGGCATTGGGGACAGATAAATTACATGTATCCAGACACAAAGGAAGGCACACTGGGATAGAAAGGGCATAGGTTGAGTTGACCATGAGCTGATTAGGGGGTAGACACAGCCTTGCAGAAGGTCAGGAGGATGCTGGGTAAGAAGCTGGCCTAAAGAGCTGAGTGTGGAAGGAGGTCACACTTCTAAATTGGGTTCCTATTTCTCCCACTTATAAGAAAGTTATATACCAACCTATACCCAAGAGTCTCCATGCATAACACAAGGCTTGCAGTGCTGCTTCTTCACTGAGTTGGCAAAACCATATAAAACACCATGTACCCAGAACTTTCCAAAGAGAGCCATCTGACAGGCAGAATTCCAACCTGGCTTCAGTCTCAGTGTTAGGTATTGAGTTAGATATGTTAAGTTTGGAGGATAGTGGGGCTGAACACCTCCCTCATAATCAACAGACAATGGTTGCAATTGCAGGAGGCTAATGACTTGTCAGAAGAGTGAGTTCGTGTACAGGGTAGTGATGTACTATGTACAGTGATGCTGAGCAACAGCAGCTATCCTGTGACCCAGACTTATCAATCATATCATCAAGGAAGTATTCAACGGATTTCATGAGAGCTAACCATGGTCAGTGTATTGATCCAGAATAACCTTAAGCACCTAGAATACTAAGAATTTGTCCATCCCTTCTAGTCTTCAGACCTAGGAAAGTGTCTTCATTTTGTGCCACAGCTCAGAAGTGAGCATGGAGGAAGGTAAAGAAGGTCCCCAGGTCAGGAGCCCAGCATAGCCCTGTACCTTTGCCCATGGGAGCACCTAAGTTATCGTTGCACTGTTGGATTGTCATGTAAGGTTTTCTGTCAGTCACAGGCCCTTAGCGACATTGCCAAGGGAAAGCAACCTAACCTGAGCGAGAATAGCAGCAATGTAAACAGAGAAACCTTAATGTCACCAAGTTTGCTTTGTTCACCACACTAGTGGGGCATGCCTTAACAGTCATAACTGAAGCATGTTCCCAGCTCCAGCTGTGCCACCCTTTGCAGCTGTCGGGGCGTCTTTGGAGTATTGGTTTAGAGGTATTTCAAACCCTTGGCACTGCCACCTGATGGCTGCTTCCTGCACAAGGTGCCAAAGAGAGACGATGTGAAGAGATGGGGCAGTTTTATCCATTCATCGGAACATCAAAAGGGGGTCCTTCAGAGGTCATATAACTTCTCCTGGGGGATGTAAAGAAATATCCTCCTTCACCTCACACAGAAAGGGCACTGATTCCATAGCAAGAGCCATGTCTCTTTGATAAACCGGCACCTGCTTATCACTTCCTTAGACGCTCAGGTCTGTATGTGATGTCAGTCAGACCTAGGAGGCTTGCGGCCACTGCAGCTGGTGTCGACTGATACTAATTGTATCAGTGGTTGGCTCTCCAACGAGAACCCAAGCCATGTTAGCAGGAGTCATATTTATTTTTTATTTTTTGAGTCAAGCTCTCAATCACCCTTTCAGGACTACATGTGATATCCATGAAGAATTTTGTTTATGATCCGGGTCAATGATCAGAGAGGGAGGCAGATGGAGCATGGCCACTACACAATGCTTTTGAATGCATGGTTTGGGGGTTTTTAGAATAATGACCATGATAAGTAATAATTAAGATTGTGTGGTGCAGAATAAAAGGGCATTGGAGAATTTGTAAGCATGCCACAAAGCTATAGTTTGCTAAACTAAATTTATTTTCAGAGGTTCATTATGAGGTGACTAGAGGAGGTCTCAGAAGCTTGCCCTCAATGCTGATGTACAGAAGTACATTATTGCTGTTTGTTAGTTTATAATTTTCATGACAAGGTCTCTCTGTGTGCCCAAAGTTGGCCTTCCATTAATTCTTAAAATTTAATTCATTATTATTTGATTATTTTTAAATGTTTGTGTGTATGTGTGTGTGTGTGTGTGTGTGTGTGTTCATGCTGCATGCATAAATGCAGGACCAGCGGATTCCAGAAGAGGGTGCTGGACCTCTGGAGTTGGAGTTACAGGTGGCTGCGAATCACCAGATGTGGGGACTGGGAAAGAAATGTGGGTGCTCTGAAAGAGCACTACATTCTCTTAATTTCTGAACCATCTACCCAACCCTTATTATTTATTTATTTTTTAAAAAATATTTATTCTTTGAGAATTTCATACATGTATACAATGCATTATGACCATATCCATTTCTTCCTCACCTCCGATTCCATTCTACCCTTCCCTCTCAAAACTCCCTCTTCCCCCTTCTCCTCCTTCTCCTCCTCCTCCTTCTTCCCACTGAGTCTAGTTAGTGCTACTCATATATTCATGAGTATAGGGTCATCCACTGGTGCACAGCCTTATATCGATCCACTTGCCTCGTCTCCAGAGTCCCTGGGTTACAAGCAAGCACCACAATACTCATCTCGGTTCTTTATGAGTTTCTTTGGGTATTTTGTCAACATTGTTTAAATGCACACATGTGGGAGAGAAAGGTGGCTGGTATTTATAGAAAAATGAACCACACAACTACAAGGTGGTGTGGCAGGAGTCTCTTTGTGGGAACATAAACCAAGTGTTTTGTGTTATTTTTGTTCTAGGCTCAACTAAGAGGACTTAGTATAATATTTAGATGCATTAATGCTCAAGTAGTAAAAATTAGCTACTTTGTTACAACCCTAGGAAGGAAATCAAGAAAAAAACAAACCCATATATATAAAGAAATCACAATAATATTAACCATAAAGCCTTGCCTAACACATTCAAAGTTGTAGGTTCCATGTCATTTATTTCTAGGAATTTAATGTCACAGAAAATTTTCTTACTCATTTCCCCTCACTCTTGCACCTGTAGATAATCCCCAGGTCCACCTTTCAGCAGCTTTCCCTCTTAGGGACGACATAATGCCTTGGTCACCAAATCACTGATGAAACTGAGTCACCTTTCCTCATTCTTTAAGGGTCATTTTGATTTGAGGTTTTTTATAAACGGAGACTGCTCTTTCATTCCTGGCCATCCAAACCCAAATAATCACACAGAAACCATATTAATTACAACACTGTTTGGCATATTAGCTCAGGCTTCTTAACTAACTCTTACATCTTAAATTAGCCCATTTCTGTTATTTTATATTTTAGCTCGAGGCTTGTGGTTTGGGTGGCTACATGGCATCTCTCTGAGTCCATCTTCTTTCTTCCTCTATCTCTGCTTGGATTTCCCATCTTGCTCTATTCTGTCCTGCTATAATACCAAAGCAGCTTCTTTATTAACCAATGCCAACAAAACATATTCACAGCATGCAGAGGGTAATTCCACACCAAGGTTTGGGAGGACAGGAGAGCAGAGGTGGTGTTGATCCTGGTAGGTCTTTTGGATAGTTTTTCTTCTTCCACAGGGAGCCCATTGTGAAAACTCCACATGTAGGCAGTCTAAGTGCTGCCTGTGCATTGTACTTAGTGCTATTGTGTGCACCACCTTTAAAACACTGTTCTAAAGTGATTGAAATGGGTTTCATCATTGACTAGTAGTGACTGTATGGAGAACTTGATTCACAGTGGATAGCTAATGGGAAAGGTAGCTAGATTGATTAGTAATGTCTGTCATGGTCACAGAAAGGTGAAAGGGATGCTTTCTTTAGAAATTGTCTTTCTTTGTGGCTACAGGGCAGGTAGCTTTTTATAAAATATTTATTTTTAATTATGTGCATGTGAGTGTGTACCTGTGTGTGGATTCCAAGGGAAGTCAGAGGAGTTGAATCCCCTGGAGCTCGAATGACAGATAGGTATTTGTGAGCTATTTCATGTAGGTGTTGGGTGCCAAACTTACTTGGAATACACCTCAAGTGGTCTTAACCACTCCTACTGATTTGACCAGGGCCATCTATGTGGCTACAGCCATCTTTCCAGACCCAGGGGATCTTTTCCATAAATAAATTGTATATCATATTATTTACAGATTTGATCCTATATATTATACATATTCATATTGCATATTTTACCATGGTTATTATATAAAATGAGCAATATAGATCACATTATAGTATATATGTAAACACATACATACTAATTGCATGTAATTACATATGTGTGTACATATACATATGCTATAACATGACCTATATTGCTCATTTTATACAACACACATATATACTATTATAATAACATACACATATATTATCATAATTAGTTAATCCTATATATAAAATAAATATATAATCCTATATTACATGTGATTAGTTAATCCTATGTGTGGTTCTCACTCTATGTGAAACATGGTTTCTGTGCATACTGGCTCATGCTATCAGTATCAATAATCTATCAGGAGGATGTCCTCTCCTTCATTCTGCACATGAGGAAATGGTGGCTGAGATAGACAGAGGACATACAAGATCACTTGATGGATAAGGGTTGGCACCTGCACGAAGGTCAGGATCCTGGATCGTGTTTGGTGGCTTTGTTGCTGGGGAAAGGTGTGATGGGTATCTGCTATAAGTGTCACCTTGTGTCTGATTTGGCTATTACCAAGTAACAGGAATTTGTATTAGTGGAAACATTTTCTTAGGGTTCCCATTACATTTCCTTATGACCTTGAGTTTATGATCGTGAAAAGTTACTTTCTGTCACTGAAGCACATTGCACAGTAATATATTAGGACACATCTGGATTTTTTTGTTAGATCCTGAGTTTTATTGAGCCTCATCCAGAACTTTTACATAAAATATTATTATTGATTTTACCCCAGCAAATTTAGGAATGGATTTTATTTTCTGTGTACATTTTTATTTAAAACTTTATCTCTTATTCTACATTTTGCCTATTTTTTTAGCCTTTTAATCTCACTTCCTCCTACATTAAAAAAGATATGTGGGCTGATGACTTGAATAATTAAAACATCTGACATAACTTTAGCCTCTTATTTATGTGTGAGTGCACACCAGTTTATGCTAAATATCTATTTCTGGATAGAATTCCATTTACTGCAGATCTCTCTGCCAGCTCATGCCTGCACCTGTATTATTATGAGGGATTGCATGGGCCTGGGAACCAACAGAGTATCTTTACCTAAGACAACATCCATCATTCTCACTGTTAAAAAATACTTACTCTACACACAAGTGGCAGCTCCTTTGGTACTTTCGAGTTCTTAGGGTTTTATTTCTGACTAGTTTAGAAAGTTCCTTGTAAACATTTAGGTATGTCCAAAAGTCTCCATACCATAAGAATTAAAAGAGAATCCATAAAGAGGAAGCCTGGTGTGATGATTTGAATGTCTCCCATAGGCTCACAGGTTTGAATATTTTGTTACCAGGGAGTAGCACTATTTGAAAGGATTAGGAGGAATAGCCTTGTTGGAAGAAGTGTGTCAATGGGACTTTGAGGTTTCAGAAAGTCCATTCCATGCCCAGTGTTCATCTTTTCCTGTTTTCTGCAGGCTGTAGAACTCTCAGCTCCAGCACCATGTCTGCTGCATGCCACCATGCTCCCTGCCATGGTGACCATGAACTAAACCTCTAAAACCGTAAGCCAGCCCCAATTAAATGATTTCCTTTAAAGAGCTGTGGTAGTCTTGCTGTCTCTTCACAGCAATAGCACACTGACTAAGACAACTGGCTTATCCTTTATCCCAAATCACCTGACCTCTAAAGTCCTGTAGCAGAAGCATGGGTCTGGCCTTGATGGATTCATATGTTCCAGGGCAGGGGCATATGGATTAGAAACATTCAGCAGACAAAACAGAGATACAAAAGTAAAAGACACAGTCACAGAATAGAGTCGGGAAGGCAACCCAGTAAATACTGAATTTGCCCAGTTTTATTTTTCATATACACTATATACCGCAATCTAAAAGGGGGGAAGAAGGCAAAGGACGGCTTTAAGATGATACAAAGAACAAACAGAGTGATTACCTCTTCGATACCCAAGACATCAAGTAACTATACCTTGAATCCTGAGTTAAGTATTCTGTTGTTTAGGCAGGACAAGCCAGGACCACACCTTAGGCCAAGTATCTTGTAGGCAGTCACACCCTGGGTCAAACCTCCTGTCATAACCTTGAAGGAGCTAGAATAGGCCTGAACTCTCTGACCATTAGTCAAAGTGGAACTGATCCACTTCTGTGGGCTCCAACACTAAAGTGAGTGTAACAACAGAACCCACTCTTCAAGTAAGGTGGAAAGAAGAGTCATACACATGAATCCGCCAGAATGCCATTCAGATGTGGGACAGGAGTCAGTGCACCTATTTACAAACTTTTTGGGAGAGCAACAGAAGTAAAACACACAGGGTAAGTCAGCAGAATAGTAACCTCCCTTCCCAGATCCTGAATCAACCAAGGTGGGGTGATGCAGGGTTTGTAAGGAGGGCGGAGAAATGACCTCTCTGATCCTGCCATCATCACTTCCCAGCAAAGGCACTTTCAGATGTGATCGAGAGTTCTTTAGGCAGAGTCCCGGATGGAAAAAAAAATGTTCTTTTCCGCTAGGTAGCAGTTCAGACAGGCAGCTGTTCCTCTGAAAGTTGAAGGAGATAGTGTATCCCAGCCCAGTGTTCTCATTGTTCCATCAGTATTGCATCAGCTGTGCCTGCTACTTTCCCCTTCAAGAATTACTCTCTGAGAGTTTAAGGAAATTTCTATTAGAAGGATTAAAGATTAGCATGAGATGGAGCGAGCTGATCACGATCTGGGTCAGAGCCCAAGGAGGTGATCAATGTTTCCTTAATGCTATTATCCAAGCCCACACTGAAGCAAGCACAAGTGGTTTATCTGACAGCTGCATAGGATGACTTTTAGCTCCCCGAGACTGGATAGTCAGATTATACTAAATATTTAAGGACATTGTGGAGAGCATTTCAGGTGTTCTTTTATAAACATTCTCAAATTACAGGGACCATGGTCCCCAAGTCAATCGTTTCCTGATATCACCTTATTGATTTGGAGCTGTGTGCTTCCAGGCCAGCAGAGAAATGGGTGATCAACAAAACCCAGATGGAGACATCCTTCTCAAGGGTCTAATCCTGGTGAGTGCACCCTTCATTGACAGACAGAAATCACTACAGAAAGGCCAGAACCAATCAAGATGCAGAGTTATGGAGCCCAGTACCAGTAGATATATCTACAAAACACTCCTACATCTAAGACTTAGGGAATATTATAGAACAGGTGGATGGGAAGATGGTAAGAGCCAGAGTATCAGGGAGTTTGCTGTGAGATTGTATCTTTCTGTATTGGTAGCAGCTAAACCTACAAAGTCTCAGCACTCTCCCAAGCCTGATAGCTTTATTTGGATCCCCAGGAGCCACAAGGTAGAAGAAGAGAACTGACTCCCACCGGTCATCCCCTCACCTCTACAAGGCACACTGTGAAGCACGTGTGCAGACACACAAATAAAGAAATGTAATAAATTAAACAAACAAACAAAAAACCTGACTAAACCTGAGCTGAACAAGTACAGTACCAATAGACATGTCAAAGTATAAGGAGGAAATGCCACAAGGCCTCAACCCTACATACACAGTCAGTCCTGAATACATACACACAGGAGAGATTGTACAGACTAAGCAGGTCCTACTTAGGAATAGATATGTATATACATATATGCATGCAATAACAGCTAATGCAAAAAGAGGGCATGGATTTGAAATAAAGCAAGGAGAGGTATCTAGGAGGGTTGAGGGGCGGAAAGGAAAGAGCAAATGATGCAATCACAATCTTAAAAAGTAGAATTGTTTAAAAAAAAGATCCAGATGGAGACGAGGAGGCACAGGCAAGCCAGGAAGACAAGTGGCCCTCAACCTCTCACAGAGGTCACCTACGACCATCGGAGAAACACAGATGTTTACATTATGATTAATAACAGTAGAAATACTGCAATTATGAAGCAGTAATAAAAATAATTTATAGTTGGGAGGGTCACCAAAACATGAGCAACTGTATTGAAAGGTCCCCTCATTAGTAAGTCTGAGAATCACTGCAATAGACCGTCCCACTGTATTACCCTACAGTGGCTACAGACTGGAGTGAATTTAATCCCAGGGCCTGAGTTCTTGGGGTTTTTTGTTTGTTTGTTTAATTTATTACATTTCTTTATTTGTGTGTCTGCACACGTGCTTCACAGTGTGCCTTGTAGAGGTGAGGGGATGACCGGTGGGAGTCAGTTCTCTTCTTCTACCTTGTGGCTCCTGGGGATCCAAATAAAGCTATCAGGCTTGGGAGAGACTTTGTGTGTCTTCTTTCTTCCTGTTGGGACAGAGGGATCCAGAGGCGATGGAAGACAACAGAGAAGCAGTGTTTTCTGGACAGGGCAGGAAGTTGCGATAATGAATTCATAGCATCTGTGGTTGCCTGTGCAAGATCCAGCCAGCCAACATCCCTGCGTAGATGCGGGAGGTGCTCACGAGGCCCCACCCCTAACGGAGGAGCTATGGACCGCAGATGGGCGTCTAGAGAGGAGGAGATGCTTTTAAGCCTATGACTCCTGGTAGTTTGACCATATTCCAGTACATAGTCCAACGCCCACGAGTTTTGGGCAAAACAAGTTACTCAGTGGCTCATTAAGAGTAAAAAAGAAAGGAGACATGAAGTTGGGAGGGGGTGGGTAGGTGAGGGTGGATCTGGGAGGAGTTAGGGGGAGGTGGTGAATAAGTTTTCTTTCATCAAGTCAAAGGTCCTCACTGAGCACTGACAGTTGGTTCTCCTTGCCCTTTTGAGGATCAGCAGGAGAGGCCCTTAAGGGGCTCATCCACTTTGCCCCAGGCTCAACCCAGAGGCTGTCTTAGCTGACTGCATAGCACAGGCTTCGCCATAGGCTGCTACCGAAGGCCACCTTAGCCAGACTCCACAGCAGCTGCCCCCTCCTGGACCAGCCTGCTCCTGGACTCGGTGAAACCGAATTTTTTCTTCCTCCTGAGGATGCACGGTAGCCAGTAATCAATGCCGGCCACCCCAGGAAGAGCCTACCCAGGTCATTAGGCGCAAAGGGACTCCCCTGAGGGTCCTTAGGAGCTATGGAGAGGTTTAGAAACTAGTCTCTGAACCCCAAAGTACAATTGATTGTGGTCAGAGCGTGTGACCCTATTACCCCAACAGTTTCTGATTTCAGCTTTATTTTTCAGTTCTGGGGCCTGGATATTTTAAACACATGTTCAACCACCAAACTACATGTAAGGTTCCATGACCACATTTTAAAATTTTGAAATACTTCAGACAAATGCATTTTTTTCACACATGTGTTTTCTTGAAAGTCAAATTTTTTGTCTGCTCTCATTTAATTCTGTCTGAACAGGTACATGCTGCTATTCCTTAATTCAGGCCAGCGAGCAATATAATCTTAATCAACACCCCCCCCCATCTTCCTATCCCCTCTTTGTCTCTGCCTTTAACTTTTTGTCATGGGTATTTCTTGTGCTGGCCTCAGGAAGGTTTCTTTGGTTTGACCACATGTGTAATGTCTGTCTTCAGTCTCTAGTAGTTTTTCTCTGTCACATTTGAGACATGTTCAGCCCTTGCTTCTTCTAATGCCAACATGCCCTCTGTCATCTTTTTGATTCTAATAATACAAAACTGAAATCTTTCTTCTTGGCCCACAGGTCCCTGACTCTCTGTTCAATTTTTTTTTTCAGTGTATTTTCTGCCATTTTGTTGGAGTAAATTTGATTTCTGTCTTCACTTTCATGTGTATTTTTTTCCTTTTTTTCTTGAGTCACGTCTATCTTACTCCTTCCTCTTTGCCTTTCTGTATTCATTTAGTTTTATAATTTCCTGTTGCTTTTTTCTCCAACTTTCACACGTCTACTTTTTTTCTTTCCATTTTTCTCAGGTTAATTTTTTTCCCTTTTAAAATCTTTTTTATGATCCATGTTTGAAAATGCTTGCAGAATTATTCTAACATCTGATCACCTCAGAATTTATATCATTACTGCTTTAACGTTGCTGTTTTTCTCCTCAAATTGTTGTTTTCTTGGTTCCCGGTAATAGGCTGGCTTTTAAGTGAACAGTGGAAATGGTGATAATTTTACAATCATCTTATCTGAATGTTTTTCTCCTGGCACACAGTATTTCTGTTTAGGTCAACATGTAGGTTTATCACACATTTTAAGTATATATAAATATGTAATATATTAGTATATAATATAGTTATTTATTTTTAAGCATATATAAATATTTAATATATAAGTATATATTAAATATATTTAATATAAATATTAATTTATATTATAAAATATAAAATTATATATACTTAAAATATATAACTATATTACATAATATAGTTAATATTAATAATAAATATTTATTATCATAATATATTAAATATTTATGTATTATATTACCATATATTATAATATATAATATATCACTATATATGGTATTATATTATACTATATATTAGTATATATTTAATATACTAGTACATATAAATATTTAATATATTAGCATAATTTATTAGATACATTTTTGGGGGATTTTCGAGACAGGGTTTCTCTGTGTAACCATCCTGGCTGTCCTGGAACTAGCTCTTGTAGACCAGGCTGGCCTCAAACTCACAGAGACCCACCTGCCTCTGCCTCCCGAGTGCTGGACTTAAATGCACCCATGACTGCCCAGCTTAAATATATAATTTAAATACATATTTAATAGATTAAATACATAGATTAAATTTAAAATATAGATTAATTATAGTATATTTAGTGGATAATTTTAAGCATATTTTATTAGATTAAAATTATTTATATGCCTAGACTTGTGTATGAATATGTATATTGAATGTGCATGTGTGTGTGTGTGTGTGTGTGTGTGTGTGTGTGTGAGAGAGAATGTGTGTATTGAATGTGTGTGTGTGTGACCTGAGTGCAGTGCCCACAGAGAACAGAAGAGGGCATTAGATCCCTTAGAGGTAGAATAACGTGATCTAAGCAGCCAGGTGGATGCTGGGGATTGAACTCGGGTCCTCTGGAAGAGCAGCCACTGTTCTCATCCTCTGAGTCATCTTTCCAGTTCCCCAGTGTGTAATCTCAATGGCTATTTAGTTGTCCGAGCCCCTGCAGTGTTCTCTGCTCTATCCATCCTTCTCTTGCTGCCACTCAGCCCAGCTAGTGACACTTGCATGCTATACCAGTGAATTCTTAGGCTGCTTATGCCCACTGGGAGCCTTGGGGAGAGGGCATCTGTCAGCACATGCTGCTGTCCCCGGCTCCCCCTGAATGTGTATCCAAGGATGAGCCAATGGGGTTTCACTTTTGTCTCCATGAGTGTGGCAGTTATTGGGGACCTTTGTACATGGTGAGGGTTGAGTTGGTTCACCAGTGTCCTGAGATGCCACAGGTGGAGCAAATAGCACATGCACAGGTTTGGACGCCCACTAGGTAGGTTGCATGTACCAAATTCCCAAAGAAAATGAAAAAGAATAAGACTCTCTTCTTTGTTCTACCTAGCTAGACATCTCATTTTTGGTATTTACATGTTGTACCTCAACTAGCAAGAGATGTGTCTTCAAGCTGAGTCCCGACCACACTCCCCGTCACACACTGATATATGTGTCTCATTACCCTGGTACACCATGGAACATCCTCAGCCCTTTTGCACTAAGACAGAAAAATCATTTTCTCTTCATGGGAAAAGGAGAATGTTTATACAAAGAAGCCCGAGAAGTGTTAGAATAATATATCAAAAGGCAAGAGAGTTTTACCTTCCACATTATCTTTGAAGAATTCATACCCTGTTGTAAGGACGAACTTCAGCTAAAGGAGAAAAGAATAGGGGCTAGCGAACATGATATAAGCAAGTAGTTTACATTATAAATACACATCATTTTCACTTTCAATAAACTATAGTGACAAAAATAAAAATAAAGGAGAAGTGGCAGCTGGGAAATTAAGATAGAAGATGAATTAGGTACAATCCTTTGTACTCACCAAGATAGATAGATAATGGAGTATTTTCTCAAATGTAAATGGACTAGACATTGCTGATGTGTTTATTGATCATACATATTGTGTATACTTATTGTATATAGTTTTTCTTATATTAATTATAACCTTCTTTTTTATTTTAGACAAAAAAAGGAATGTGGTGATATTTTATTCGTGCTCTAACAAATAAAACTTGTCTGGAGAACAGAGTACAGAGCTAGTCACTAGTTAACTACAGAGACCAGGCAGTGGTGACACACACCTTTAATGCCAGCACCTGGGAGGCAGAAACAGAAAATGATATGGCTGGTAAGAGAGAGGAAGTGATAAGGCAGGGTGGAGACAGGAAACTGGCCCCCTTTCAGCTTAGAAGTTGGAGATGGCTGATCTCCAAAATATACAAAGAACTCAAGAAATTGGTCATCAAAAGGACAAATAATACAATAAAAATGGGGTACAGACCTAAACAGAGAACTCTCAACAGATGAATCTAAAATGGCTAAAAGACACTTAAGGAAATGCTCAACATCCTTAGCCATCAGAGAAATGCAAATCAAAACAACTATGAGATTTCGTCTCACACCTGTAAGAATAGCCTAGATCAAAAACCCAGATGACAAATTATGCTGGAGCGGATGTGGGGTAAAGGGAACACTCCTCCACTGTTGGTGGGAGTGCCACCTGGTACAGTCACTTTGAATATCAGTACAACGATTTCTCAGAAAATTAGGAAACAACTTACCTCAAGTCCCAGCAATACCACTTTTGGGTATATACTCAAAGGATGCTCAATCGTACCCAAGGACATGTACTCAGCTATGTTCATAACAGCATTATTTGTCATAGCCAGAACATGGAAACAACCTAAATGCCCCTCAGCTGAAGAAACAGTGCAGGGATACAGTCCTGCAGAAGAGTGAAGCCTGGTATACTTGGGGCAGACGAACCCCAGCACGGTATAAGGGAGGCCTAGAGAAGGATGTGGTCAGGCGCAGGACAGCTCCTGTGTGTCCTGCAGGTGTTCGTGTGCTCTTAGGCTGGAGTCAGAAAACCGTTGGAAGAGCTGAGCAGTGAAGGCCCCCATGGTACTTTCATTAAATTTACTCTGAATTCTTTGCGTAACATCTACTTCATCACCTTGGGTCAGTCTTTATCCATCTCTGGGGTGGATTCTGCATCATCTTTGAAATGAATGGTGTCTTATTTTTTTCTATCACTGCAGTGAGACACGATGATGAAGGCAACTTCTAGGGTTTATTGGGGGCTTAAAGTTTCAGATGGTGAGTCCACGGCCATGTCAGAGAGCATAGCAGATGCTAGAGCAGTGACTGAGGGCTTACATCTGACCCATGAACATGACACAGAGAGACGGAGAGACAGAGAAGAACACAAACTAGAGATGGCAGGCATTGGGCTTTTGAAACCTCGAAGTCATACCTTCTCCAACAAGACTATGATTCCTAACACTTCCAAAAAGTTCCTAGGGAGGTCGTTCTCATCCAAACTACCACAAATGGTATGGGGGAAACTGGATCCTGATATCCTTGATGCCAGCAATGTCACAGAATCCTCAGATAATCTCATATCTGAGGGGTCCATGCTGCCTCAACGAGTCTCTGCTGTGTGTATAACTCTCTGCATAGAGAAGAACTTAGTTCCCTAAGCACACACCTTTCTAGTTCTACTGAAAAATAGATGTAGGCTGAGGTGAGGTCTGCCAGTGTCTGGGATAAAGGGCGATAGTACCACATGCCGTAAAACTGCAACTGACTTTCCTGACCCATTTTCTGCCATGTGATCAGGCAGCCTGGAGCGGGGCCCTGCAAAAACATTCACTGCAAGTTTAATTGGGAAGTGCTTTGTAATTGGTGCCATAAAAAATAATGTCATGGTAATGCTGGTCAATTATAGAAGATGAACAATTAGTCAAATCCCTTGGTCCCAATATAGCCTGATGCAACATCCAAAGGAAGACAGGAGGTCTTATGCTTCTTGTGGGGAGAATATCAAATGTTGGTATACAGGCGAGGAGAGAAGAACTTCCTGACTAGTTAACAGGGAGCCCAGCCTTGTAAGCTACTTAGTACTTCCAGGGCCCCTCAAGGAGAAGTGCTGCCATGCGACCATGACACCACTAAGCAATTTCATGTCCCCAAATACAGCTGTGTGTTTATCCCGCGGGCCAGCACATTCTCCAGATGGCTCAGAAATATTTGTAAATATACTCAAATGAATAAAATATATCAGGAAACTTTCACATCTGAACAGATGGAATAGACATACTCTATCGCTCACTGTAAGAGTAGAGCCTAGACATTAAATTTTAAGCAAAAAGCAGGCTCTGACAGACCAAAAGTACAGTCGTTGGGGCTCCAGAGTCAGGCAAAAAATAATGGTAATGGTAGCTTGATCCATGAGCATATTCGGGATTCACCAGTTGAAGGAAATGGCAAGTATGGTGGTTTGAATGGTTGTTCCTCCACAAGCTCAGCATTTGAACACTTGGTCCCTAGCAAGGCACTGTTTATGGAGGAAACGAAACCTTTAGGAGGTGGAGCCTTGGTGGAGGAAGTACATCACTGGAGGTGGGGTTTGTGGGTTTATAGTCCCACCCCACTCCCATTCACTCCACTTTGTTTCTGCAGTTGAACGTATAATCTCTTAGCTTCCTGCTCTGGTCACATGCTACCCTGTCTTCCTGCTATCATGAACTCCCTCTCTGGAGTCACAGTGCAAATAAACTCTTCAATAAGATGCTGTTCTTAACACTTTTTAAAAATATTAGCACAGCAACAAAAAGTAACTGATACAGTAAATGAGGAGGAACTCCAGTGAACAAGGATATAATTATCATCATCATCATAATAATAATAAATAGAAGGCAATCTCTTATAGACAGGACAGGATCAGCCTGGAAGGTAGACATTTAGATTAACAAGCACTTCTTCTAATCAAGCAACAGAAAATAGAACTGCCCATACCAGAGTCACAATGGAAGATGGAAAGTTCAGAGTTCTAGACTCACTAAGCCATAGTGAGGCATGTGGACACCCCACAGAGCAGTTGTCAGAACAGGTCAAGCATATTGCTGAAACTTTCATCCCTGCTGACTGGTATGAGGCACCTCTTTCTATCCAGTTTTTCACCCTCAGTGGAAGCCACATGGCAAGATGTGACTGCCACTTCTATCAACAGCAATATGATGACTGTCCCCTCCTCTGCTGGCTCCTCAGCGGACATCTAGTGCAAAATGAAGTGATGATGAGGCCACCTTATCAATGTGTTAGAAAAGGACAGGTGGGAAACCAGAATTCTAATACCCCCAAATGGCTGAAATGAACACCCTTTGATGTTAGTGGAGGCCTAGCACTGGACTTTCTATTTATCCCTTTCCTTGAAGAGCATAGGGAAAGACAGCTATATAAAACAGAAGCATACCAATGGGACCCAGAGTTTCTCAATTATAAAATCAAAAATACAGACTTAAAGGTACATTGTTCGCTATGGAACTAAGCAGAAGATTTAAACGCAAATGGAAGAACAAAAACAATAGTTTCTAAAGTGGGGGTCAGGTGGGGAGGGCAGACACTGGTCTCAGAGGGCAGATTTTTAAAGCTACCCTCATCCAAATGTGCAATAACCACTACACTTAAAACTCTGTGTAGGGCTGGGTAGAAGGCTCGCTGGGTCCGAGTACTTGTTACAAAAGCATAAAGACGTGAGTTCAAATCTTTAGCTTTCCCACATATGTTTGTAACTCAAATGCTAGCAGGGTGGAGACAGGAGGATTTCTGAGGATTGTTGGCTGCCAGTCAAACTTCAGGTTCAGGGGAAGACTTTGTCTCAAGGGAACAAGGCAGAAAATGATAGAGCAGAGCCTCCAGGAGATGTCCTTCTCTGGTCTTTGTGCATACAACAGACCTGTACATACACCACACATACACCACACACACACACACACACACACACACACACACACACACATTATCCCTACCAACTATCCTTGTATTGATGTTGTACCTCAAGAAAGTAATACAAACTCTCAGAGAAATGGGAACTATAAAGAAGAGCCAAGTTGAAATTGAAAAGATTTATTTTTTTTGTTTATGCATGTGTCTGTATGTTTTTGTTTATGCATGTGTCTGTATGTTTTTGTTTATGCATGTGTCTGTATGTTTTTGTTTATGCATGTGTCTGTATGTTTTTGTTTATGCATG
>PVIU01003129.1:0-27025 GCA_004026605.1 Ondatra zibethicus | reverse complement strand
GTCTGTATGTTTTTGTTTATGCATGTGTCTGTATGTTTTTGTTTATGCATGTGTCTGTATGTTTTTGTTTATGCATGTGTCTGTATGTTTTTGTTTATGCATGTGTCTACGTGGCAGTATGTGCACCACATGCATGCAGTTGCGCGGAGACCAGAAGAGGGCATCTCATCCCCCGGAACTGGAGCTACAGAGAGTTGTGAGCTTCCATTGAGTGCTGGGAATCAAACAGACCCTCTGCAAGAGTGACCAGTGCTCTTAACCACTGACAATCCCTCCAACCACCCTTTAAATATTTTTTAAATGTTTTAAAAGATTTTTGTTTTTCCTCTTTTAACTAAGTGAAACCCATGACAGACTTGAACGAACATCAGGCATTCGGTGATTATTTTTTGAATTAATAAATACAGTTAACAGGCCTTTGGATTATGCTTTAGCTTACTTTTAAAAATGCCCTTTGAGTGTTTCATACGTGTCGTGAAGTGCATCTGAGTCCCGAGTGGTACCCTCACCGCTGGTGAAACCCTTCCCTTGCTTTTCTGCTTTGCTTCCTCAAAGCTGAGCATGGATTAGACGTGAAATCAGTACTGACTTCTAAAAATGCTGCTGATCTCCAGTGCTCTAGTTAGGCTGACAGTTTGAATAGTCCTTAATCTATGCAGCAATTTAGTCTATCGCAACTCTTGGAGCCTCGCTGGTGGTATGTCTACAGTTATCACATGCAAGCCTTTCGATTAAATCAGCTAAGCTAAAGACCAAAATTGTTCTGATTATTAGAATAACTGGCATGAAATTCTAGAGTTGACTGGCAGGAAGAGTTTAGCTTGCAATCTTATGTCCCGTAGTTCTGTTTCTACCTCTACAGACCTCACTATGGTGGTTCCCTAAGATCATATTGCCTAGCAACACCATAGTCCTCTTAGTGTGAGCATCCAGATGATGGTTTTATGAATACATACTTCTCAGAATGTGTTTGTCCTTATACTGAGGCAGGATTTCCTACATGGACGATAAGCAATAAAAAAAAACCATTTCATCAATTTTTGTTTTAAAGAAAAACTTGAGTTTGAAACGGTGACATTTAACAAGATCCTCATCATCACCAAGCATCCTCCTTCTAGCCTAGTTGGAATCTCTCAGTGCTAAAGTCCTAAACGATCACTGTCTTCTAAGCTCTAACCATCTGGGTCACCTCAGGCTTCTTTCTCCAGCACGGTGGCTTGTTCTCAACAAGGCAGAAAGCCGTAGGAACTTTGGTGCCAGGCCTTTGGTGCACTGACCCACAGGTAAGAACTCTATCTGGATATCCAGAGAGGCTGGAAAAGGGTGTGCCACTGACAAGCACTCCCCCATGTTTCCCAAGACTACATATAAAACGTTAGTTCTACTGGATGTCTCTGGGCAAACCCATCGATCTTCTGACTGTTCATGGACAGCTAGCACTTGTATTTGTCTCTTAAAATTACGTTTATTTGTTTATCGTGTATATAAGATCTTTAGCTGTCTAATATACAAGTGTTTGTAAGCATTCACATATGTGTACTCACCTGTGTTAAAGATACACACACTTGTGGGAGAACACCTCACCTGATCCCCGAAGGAAAATCTTCAGGGAACTAATTCCTCAAGAATCAGAAGATAAATAAGTCCAGTGATGGAGGAAGGTGAAGGCAGGTCCACTACCCAGCAACCACCGACTTTTGAGTACCGTTTATAAAGCGCTATCCGTCATTTAGCCACATCCCTGAAACAAGCAAACTCCCAGGTCAGCACTTGCTAACTGGACTTCAGTGTGTGATTTCCAGAGAGCAGAGGGTCATAAGGAGCTTTTCTCATCTATCCACATTTCCTGAAGGCAATGTTATAAGTAATGCTTTCATTACTTGCTCATATTGCCTGTCTTCTTATTCTTTTCAAAATTCTTACCAATCTCTTTCTGGGTTAAGGTGTGCTGAGAGTCGAATCTCCTTCAAGGAAATGATATAAGCCGAACACTCAGTGTTTTTATAAGTCAGTGGAAAGTTTGTTTCCAGGAAACCAGTCTAGGCTGCTTTTTTTTTTTATCAAGTTTATAAACTTACAAGCAATGGTCTTGCCATTTACCCATATAAGCACTCCAGACTGGGGCTGAAGAAATGGCACAGTGGTTAGGAGTGCTTACTGCTCTTGTAGAGGACCTGAGTTCTGTTCCCAGCACCCAAGTCACAACCTCCTGTATCTTTATGACACCCTCTTCTGGTCTTTGTAGGTACTGAATTCTCATTCTCTGTCTCTGTCTGTCTGTCTGTCTCTCTCTCTCTCTCTCTCTCTCTCTCCAGTTTTGACTCTTATTAGCTCAAAAAGGGTAGAGATGGAGAACACTATCCAGTACCGACATGGTCAATAGTGAAGACTGAAGTGTCAGCCTAGAGGTTATGGTCTGTTTGTGATTTCAGGACACTGCATGGATGCACTTGTGATACCCAGGCTAGACAATGGCATTGCTATGTCCTACACTAGCAAGTCAACAGAGACCGCCTGAAAACAGCATGTGTCAGGCAGAGATGAAGCATTTAACCTGCTGTATTCAGGAAGCCTTGAGAGAATCTTAGTAATATTTCAAAAGGGAAGAGAGGCAATATAAGGTATTGTTCATTTCTGGTATCTGGAATCCATTTGGTAAAGGTAGAGATGTTAAAGTTAGGACTAGTCAAACCTGGAATAATTTCTAGCTTCATAGCTTGGCACAAAGTCAGGCATGTTGGCAAATGCCTACAACCTCAGTACTGGGGAGGTGGAGGCAGGAGGACCAGAAGGCGTTCAAGATCAACAGCTTTGTAGGGACCCCCAGGTCAGCCTGGCTGTGGGAGCTCTTGTTTTCAAATAATTCAAAAGAGGTGGATACAACCAGGTCAGTGACTTGTTTACTAAACCATCGACTGATAAATGGACTGTTAATTCAGGTGAGCAAATTAATTGCCTGGATAAAAAGATCTGTGCGGTGTTCAGACACAATCAGTAGATAATTATTGACCACACAGTCTTGTTTTTCAGAGTGAGCCATTCCTAGGAAAACATTCACATCATTGATACAGAGGCTTCTGTTATCACCTGAAATAGATTCTTATTCTAAGATTAACTGGCTAAGAGGTTCTGGGCAAACCATACAATCTTTCTGAGACTATTTTCTTCAGAAATAAAATGTGGCTATAAGAGTGTTTAGTTCATAATGCAATTCTGAGGATTAAATGATATTATCTGTATAAAACACTCAGAGGAGTTTTGACAAAATAGAATTCAATAAATGATAGTAATGCTGATAGTACTCCAGCATTATAGAGACCTGAAAATATTCCAAATGCAAGAAATTATTGACTTTTGCACGTTGATTTTGTGCCTTGCTACTGTGCTGAAAGTATTTGTCAGTTCTCATAGTGAAAGCAAGAGTCAGCAATCAAACTCACACTCTTGTTAAGGCATAAGCCCCCAGTCAAAAATGAAAAAATACATGAAGCTTCTCTAGAATCAATAGAGAAATATTTTTAATGGCTTAAATAAAATAAACGCTTCCCTGTCATTATACTGCCACAGAAAAATGGGTCACAAACACTTGAGAAGCAGGACATCAAATTTGATCTTGAAATTTATGCTACAATTTATCATGTAGCTGCTGGTAAGAATTGCAAAGCATATGCCTAAATTGAAGTGTCAAGTCTATAAGGCAGACAGACTTAGCCAATTGCTGCTACGTTGTGATGCAAGGCTAATACCCGCGTAGCCAGAATTCTAATTTTTGCAACAACGAGCAGAATTCATATCATATTATTAAATCTTCTGGTGGAAGTTTAATATCATGCAGGGCAAACACAATATGGGCACAGGCTGATGGTATGTGACCTTCTTAGTCACAGTAAGTGCCCTAGTTTGCTTTTCCATTGCTGTGATAAACGCTAAGACCAAAAGTGACTTGGGGAGGAAAAGGTTAGTTTCAGCTCATGCCTCTAGGCCATAGTCCATCACTGAGGAAAATCAGGGCGAGAACCTAGAGCAGATACTCGGGGGGAATCACTGGCTCACGCTCTGCTTCTGCTTGCTTGTTTTTTAATTTAAAAATTTATTTCATATGTATGAGTATTTGCTTACATGTCCACCTGGACACTAGTCTGCTGCCCACAGGACTAAAAGAGGGTGTCCAGTCCTCTGACACTGGTGTTATAGATGGTTGTGAGCTGACATGTGAATGCTGGAAATTGAACCTGGGACCTCTGCAAGAGCAGCCAGTGCTTTTAGGTGCTGAGCCTCTCTCCAGCTCCTCAGCTTACTTGTGAAGTCCAAACCCACTTGTTCAACGATGGCGCCACTCACAGTGTGATGGGCCCTCCCATCAATCACTAATCAAAAAATGCCCTACCAACATGCTCATGTTCGTGATTTCACTTGAAAATAAACTGCAAGCATGCATGCCCCGTATACTTAAGAATGTGCAGAATTTCCCAGGAGCTTATTTTGATCATATTGAGTTCATTAAAAAGAAAAAAATATTCGCCAGAAATGGTGGTGCACACATTTAATCCCAGCACTTAGGAGGCAGAGGCAGGTGGATCTCTGTGAGTTCAAGGCCAGTTTAGTCTACATTGGGAGTTCCCAGCCCACTAAGGCTGCACAGTGAAACCCTGTCTCAAAACAACTCCCCCAAACAAGAAAAAAAAAAAACCTTGAGAGTTTCAAAGAACCCAGTCACCATAGCAATAGAAAACGGAACCTTTAATGCTTTTCTTAGACTAACTTTCATCACCTTTCGTTTTGAGAGGTTCTTCTGCTGAATAAACACGGAGCCTGAGTTCTCTCTCCTTAGATGACAAAGCTTTAGTTCAGCTCTTCTCTCTGCAGTTTCCCGGGTTGACCTTGCACTCCCTGTGCACCTGAGGATGACCTTGAACTCCACATCCTCCTGTCTCTCCCTCCCAAGTGCTGGGATTACAGGCTGGTGCCAAACGCACCATTCTTAAAATAATGTTTTGAAAACAAAAAGAAGGAAAACTCAAATATCCATCCAATTGAAAGAATAGAAATGTGCCCATCATCCCCCCAAGAAGAATGATGCCTTTGTTTAGAATCTATCAGCTCTGTTAAGTAATTGGTACCAGGTCTTTCATTTGCCAGTTAGCTGTTAACTATTTAAATCAGAGCCTTAATTGCCTATATTATGAAGGCTTCAGGAAACGGTGAGGATATTAATGACACAGTATTTATTTTTTTAAGAATAATTTCATATTAATCACGTAATAACTTACATGTGTTTTTTATAACACTCCACTGATAATAAATTACAATGCCCATCTCTTTAATTGCAAATTAAGTACATGCATATGCTGGAGAATTCCTCATTAAAATATTCACAGGAAGTGATTTGATGTGGCAGGCCATTCTCTCCTTATTCTGTTCTGACGGATGGTGCCTTGATGATCAGAATAGCTGCTCAACTCAGGAGCCTTGTGCAAGAGGAAAGAGAATCCGGGAAAGAGGAGGCAGCATCCAGTGCCCTCAAGGCTTGGCAAGGTGGCCCTAGAACTTCTGGGTTAATTGTGTATTAATTCTTAGATATCACAGTCAGTTGGCTTGTCTTGCTCAGTTGGAGGGGGGAGATGAGTCGTCGGGGTGGGAAGATGCGTATATTTTCTCCATACGAACCTGTGCCCATTGGAGCCTACAACAGGGTTTAAAGAAGTTTGCCTGTGAAACTTCTATTGCTCTCAGACCTTCAGACCTGTTCCAAAAAAAAGCAACTCCACAGAGACCACAGTCCTAATGCTTAATGATGTATTCATTTATTTTTCTTAGAAATGACATGTCTCAGCCTTTGTGGTAAGCCTACTTACTTGCGTTTGATCTCCCCAGCCCCATATGGTGGAAGGAGGGAACAGACTCTTTTAGGTTGTGCCCTGACCACCACACTCCCACTGGGTCACAAGTATGCTCCCATACATAAACACACACACACACACACAAATAAATACGTATGATACAACTTAAAAGAAAGAAATGGCACGTGACCTGAATACAGGTCAGTTAGACACACGAAAACCATCCCCCTGCTAGTTTTCTGTACAGCCATGAGCAACGTGCTTCTGTGCTTCATGTAACTGATGTGTTTCTTGACTGTTCTACATCCGGACCCACTTGGTTCACATCTTCCATAAGGAATAAAGAGTTTAAATATCCACTGAAACACAATGCAGAGTTTGTGCCTGCTTGTGGAAGAAAGGAATACAAAGTTCTATCAGTCAGTATTGGTACCCTCCCCCTTCTCCTGAATGTTGTGCCAGAGGCTCAGACAGCTTGGCAGCAGGTCTCCAGGCTGAGAAGAGCATGAGGCTTGACCAACCTACCTGTCCAATAGCCAAAGCTTGCAACTCTCGGAAGCTGAACGATGTGAGATGCAAAACACACCAAGAATTTGATCTGGGCTTAACTGTGTCGCCATCTTGCCTTTCTCTTCTTGAGTTGTGTAAATTTGTAGCATATTTGTACCTTTGATAAAAGCAGCACCTTTATCTGTGAAATCAGGGAACTGGGGCGGTTTCCATCTGGATTTTCAAGCTGCTCAGCACAGCCTGGTGCTTCTCGCTGTAGAATCCCACGCGAATCACCTGAACTATTCTTGTTAAAAATATGGGTGCTGATCAAGCAGGTCTGTGGTGGAACTGAGATTTGGCACTTTTCGGAAGTGCACAGCTGCAGGTACTTATGGGTCAGTGGAGGCCCAGAGGCAGGTACTTCCAGGTCACTGGACAGGTATGTCGATAGAGACGTAGCGGTCACTGAAAACCTGCCAGATTCTCAAACTGAAGAAAATAATTAAAAGAAAATGCAAATGCTTGTCACTTATGTCCTCATGTGAGCCTGGAGGCAAAAAATGAAAAAAGCATGTCCTCAAGGGGCTTAGCCAACGCCTTCTGAACAGGTAGATGTGTCAATTACGGAGCTTAGGGCTGATTGACAGAGGTGTGCTCTGTGTGTGTGTGCGTGTGTGCACATGTGCGTGCGCGCTTGCAAACAGGGAAAAGCAAATAAAAATGAAAATGAAATTTGAATGAATTGGAGAAAACTGAACTGAATTGAAAAAATGAGTTGGAGAGTTAACCAAATGATTTTAAAGCAATGATTACTGACATATAACCTAACAAATTGTGACCTTGGTGTTTGTCATGAAAGCATGTACCAGGTTTAGGACAGAAGTAAGAGCTACAACATTGGGACTTGAGGGAACCCAGCACATAACTGCCAGGAACAGCTGCCCTCTCCTGTCAGAGTGCAGGGAACCCAACAATTCAGTTGAGAGTAAAAAAAATTAAGGAAGCAGAAGATGAGTTAATATGACATCTGTAACTCTCCCCTCCTTTGGGGTATGTGCTTGATGGCCAGTACCAATACAGGGTCCTCCTCACTGGGATAAATGCCTGGTGACCCATCAACCTGTTGGGGCTAGTTTCTTCTTCCAGCTAAATTTGCTCTCTGTAGGGCAGCTCTCAGTTAATGCAAGAACTTAAAAAAAGATTTCTTTATTTTTATTTTATGCGTGTGGGTGTTTTTCCTGCATGCACGTCTATGTACCAGGCTTGGGAAGCACCTGTGGAGGACAGAGTGGGAGTCATATGCCCCTGAGCGGGAGTGAGACAGTTGTGAGCTGCCATGTGGATACTGGGAGTTGAACTCAGGTCCTCTGCAAGAGCAGCGATTGGTCTTAAGCAATGATTCTCCATCTCTCCAGGCCCAGGAGCAAAGATAATTTTTACAATGGCATTTTGCATATATTGTCTTATGCTTTCCAAAGCGACCTCATAGTAAGGTACTAATTTTATACCCATTCATCAGATGACACACTTAAGTGCGAGCAAGGTAGCTTATCAATGGATGCTCAGGGATCATGTGGTGTAACTTAGACACACATAAATGCATGCTGTCTGCTCCGGGGCTACTTGGAGAGCTGCTTAATGGACAGTGCATGCAATGGGAGTGTCTGGGGCGCCTTCACAGTTCCACGAGGTCAAGCCCAGGTGGGGCAGAATCCATATAGAGAAGAGAGATAGGAAAGCTGGAGATCTTACCACGCAAGGGTTCTCCTCACTTTGTCTCATGATAACTTACTCTGATCAATGGAGCATTGCTGTGACTTTGGGTGCCACCAATACTCCCTAAGTCTTCAGTCCTACTTGCTAAGAGATCATCTGCTTTGAAATAAGGCCACACTGGGAAAAGATAACTCTGCCTGCTAATGACTGAACTCACAGAAACCTCAGATCCAACAGTATTCTTTGTGCTAATCCACCCGCGGAATAAAACCTCAGAATTTCTAAGAAGCTGAGCTCACACCATGTTTAATGTGAATTCTGTCATGCCTGTTTAGCCCATCCTGCTTGTCTCCTTTTTTGATGTTCTTATTCCTGTTTTCATTTTCTTTTTCTTATGGCCTGGGAAGAGCTGAGAAGATTCTCTAGGAATTACCTAAAAACGGAGGTTATGTAGTTTGTCTTGGGAATGCAGGTGCATTTTAAAGCACATTTGTTGGAGTTTTGACGGATGTGTTTCTGTCGGTCCTTCCGGACACATCCTGTCACCCCACCTCTGGTCCTGTGCCTGTGAGGCAAAAGCACTCAGCTAGGATCCTCTTGTCCATCATGTGTAGGGTGCCTCTCAGGGCATCTGAGAGCAGGAGAGCGGGGAGGTGCAGGTTTCTATTCTCCTGGTTCTCCCCGCATGGCATACCCTGCTGGCATTGTTCATGATTCTCTAGCACAGTGGTTCTCAACCTTCCTAATGCTGTGACTCTTTCATACAGTTCCTTATGCTGTGGTGATTCGCCAACTGTGAAATTGCTTTTGTTGTTACTTTATAACTATAATTTTGCTAATGTTATGGGTTATAATATAAATAACTGTATTTTCTGATGGTTTTGGGAGACCCCTATGAAGGAGTCCTTAGACCGTCAAAGGGATTTTGACCCACAAGCTGAGAACCACTGATGTAGTTCAAGATAACAACTTTGTTCAGTCTCTCCAGCTTCTAGAAGAATTCTGTTTCCCATTTTCCTCCAGGATCAGGCACAGTAAGGACTTTCAATTCTTGCTGTTCTTTGGTGCTTCATAGCCTCTTCTTTGTTCTTGTATGTACATGCTCAGATATACACATACATGTGTGGGCACAAGTGCAAGTGTGTATGTGTGTGTTTGTGTGTGTGTGATTCAGAGCCAATCTTGGGTTTTGTTCCCATGAGACGGTTGTGGAATGGAATATTTGTTTAACTATATAAGGATGTGTTGCTGTTTTACCTTGCCTGCCTAAGGCGCCTGATTGGTCTAATAAAATGTTGAACGGCCAATAGCTAGGCAGAGTAGGAATAGGCAGGACTAGTGGGCCATGAGAAAAGGGAGCCAGGCAGCCAGCTGGGGGTCAGCCATCCAGACACAGAGGAAGCAGGGAAGCAGGATGGACAGTATGTAGTTGAGGTAAACTAGGCTCAGGGCAGCACATAGATTAATAGAAAATGGTTAATTTAAGTTAAAAAAAAACTAGCTTGAAATAAGCCTAAGCTAAGGCAAAGCATTCATAATTAATAATAAGTTTCTGTGTCGTGATTTGGGAGCTGGTGATTCAAGAAAGCCTGCTACTGGAGACTTCCACCTTGGTTTTTTTGAGGCAGGATCTTATTGAGTCGACTAGGCTGGCCAGCCAGGAAGCCTCAGGGTTTCTCCTGTGTCTGGCTCCCAGAGCTGGAATGACAAACACACTAACTATACTTGACTTTTTCATGTGAATTCTGAGTTCATGCTCACATGGCAGGCACTTTACTGACTAAGTTTCCACCCCTCAGCTTCCCTCTTGGTTTTTGTTACCCTGGCAACACCATCCTAAATCACCTTGCCATTAACATTGCTGCATGCTTTGACTAGGCTGTTTCCTGAAGCTACCCTGACTGGCCAAGTTCTGCTTATATTTAAAAAAAAAATTCAAGTACGTCAATTAAAAGTGTGTTTTACTTTGACATGAGCCGGGTGCACATGTGTAAAGGACCTTGGATTGTCCATACTCTCCCATGCCCCTGATGTGTCTCTGCTGCAGAAGGTAGCCATGCAGGGCATGCTTCCCACAGTCAGGAGCCAGCACCAGCTCAGCACTGTCATCCACCTCATAGAGTGGGAAGAGCATGGAAGCTGTGAAGCTGTCGTCCGCCCTATGTCTAGATACAGTGATAAAACAGATGAATAAGGCTCCTTCCGCCCAGGAGGGCAGTGATGCCCACTTAGCATCACAGCACGGACCCAAGTTCAAGTCTAGCCTAGATGCCCTGACTAGTTTTTCTTTGCCAATCTGACAAAAACCACGGTCATCTGGGAAGAGGAACCTCAACTGAAAAAAATTCCATTGGATTGGCTGTGGACGAGTCTGTATAGCATTTTCTTGGTTTGTGACTGATGTGCCAGGGCCCAGCGCACTGTGGGAGGTGCCACCTCTGGGCTGGTTATCCTGGATGGTGGAAGAAGGCAGGTTAAGTAAGCCCTGAGGAACAAGCCAGGAGGCAGCATTCTTCTGAGGTCTTCACTTCAGTGCCTGCCCCCAGATTCCGTCCCTGACTTCCTTCAGGGAAGAACTGTGAGCTGCAAGCTGAAATGAACCCTTTCCTCCCCAAGTTGATTTTGGTTGGGCTGTTTGATCACAGCAACAGAAAATGAACTACGACCCTAGACAGCAAAGTTTCGGGCTATAGTTATAGTGAGATCCTGTCTTGAAAACAAAATACACAAACCAAAAGTTCTCCTTTTAGTACTCTTCTCTCCTGGATCCCTCTCCCACTATCAGGAGTTTCCCAGTTTTCCTTAATTTCTCTCTTTTCTGTAACTCATCCTGCTTCCACTCTGAATAAAAAGAAACACTCCTTTCTCCCACTGTAGAGACTTACTCATCTTTGGGAATAGATCTAGGGTCTTATTCTGTGGGAAAACACTAAACACATCATTAGCAGGTGATAATTAGAGTCAGGAAGGTTGAATGTGTGCTGCCTTGAGACCCATGGAGGAATGCATCCTGGGAAATTTGCTGCGTGAGCTCTTGGCTCTACTGACATCAGCAACATTTGCAAACTGCCACAGCCTCTATGGGCATCTTCTGGGTCTGCCAGTCACAAAGAAACTGTTAAATTCCCGCCCCTCTCTGCAGCACATGTTCCACAGGAGTAGTTAAAAATGCATGGGTCTGTCCTTTAATAAGGAACCAGACATTTCCCAAATAAGTGTAGGGTCAACAATCACTGCCGCTGGGCCCCTGTCCTCACTACTGAGGACAGTTGGCTGCTCTCTGCCCATTCTATGCATGGTTTCCTGATTGGTGCTTTCATCTTTCTACTGTAAAGCCCAGAAGTTGCTACAGATAGGGACAGAGATAAGGGGAAGTGTAGGGGCTGGGATGCCGAGAGTCTCTCCATCCTTTGGGAATAAATTTCACAATTTCTTTTTTTTGCTCCATCTCACAGGAAGTTAAAGGTGTGTCCTAGATGTAGATTAGGAGCGACCACTTACTACTCATTAATATTTGCATGAAATGGATTAAAATAGCCAACTGTTCCTTGCTTATAACATTCTGGGCTTACAGATCAACCTCAACTACACTATCAACAGCTGTCTGAAGTTTGGGTTCCTTGTTGAGGGGCAGTGGTGAAACTTGCATGTTAGTATGTTTAATGACCTTTTCCAAATTATTTTATTTTTAATTTGTGTGTGTACACATGCACATACATGCATGGTGATGGCCCTAGACACCATAAAAGGGCGTCAAGTCCTCTGGAACTTGTGTTACAAAAAGCTGTGAACTATCATGTAGGTGGTTGGAATTGAACCCAGGTCATCTTCAAGAACAGCCAGTGTAGTTAGCCACTGGGCCATCTCTCCAGCCCTGTTAACCAATGGTGTTTCTCATTTTGTGTGTGTGCCCATACCCCTGTGTGTATGTGGAGGCCAGAGGCCAACCTTAGGTGTCATTTATCAGTGCTGTCCACTTTCCTTTTTGAGACAGGGTCTCTTACTGGCCTGGAACTGATCAAGTAGGTTAGGTTTTCTGGGCTAGTGAGCCCCAGGAGTCTCCGCATCACTGCCTTTTAAAGCTGGGGTTACAAGAACGTGCTACCCTGTCTGGCTTCCTTTATGTGGCTTCTAGAGATCAAATGCAGGTCCTCATGTATAGCAAACATCTACGCACCAAGCTAGTTCCCCAGTCTGTGTTTCTCGGAAGTCTATTTTTAAAAATAGACTTCATGCCATCAGGGGTAAACAGAGCAATTTTTCTCTTGTCTTGGGATCACCTTACCTCCTCTGCATACTTCAATGTGGACATGCTTCCTATTTTCCATCCCTGACATTAACAGCATTGCCTCTTTCAGAAACCGCTTACAGTGGCGTTAACACGCTGAGACTGCCACCACGCCACACCGTGAGTCAAGGGACAGAGCTTTCTGTATCCCTCGAGTTTCACAGCCCCGTGCCCCACTTGCAGCCCTTTGGCTTTCTGATGGACGGCAAGCCCAAACCTAGTCATACTCTCCCATGATTCGGGGTGGGAAGTCAGGCTGACAAATGTATTTTCAGAGGCCGATGGTTTTTGAAATTCTTTCAAGTTGTGTCTCCTTGTCTGTAATGCGAATTATTTTCTGCACCCTGAACAAAGACAACCTCTGCCCCTCATTTATTATCTTCTGGAAGGGAGATGAGTCTTCTCTTTTTTTCACTCAATTAATTTAGCTTGGAACATTTATATTTTAATTCAAGTGGCAATTTTCATAAATATTCATCAATCGCAAATAAGTCTACAGGGTCGGGAGGCCACAGTCCAGGAAGGGAGAACATGGGCGAGTTCACTCCCATGAATCTATATACAGCTCTTCATCCTATTTTAAATTCAAGAAGAATTTCCTGAAGGTCTGTGGGTGCGAGGCTTCTGCATGGGATGTGAGAATCTGAGGGAGATGAGAGCATCTCTCTATGAGCACATATTTATGTATGTCTGCTCATCTCCACCTATAGCCATAGTGACATCTTTACGGCCATCAGTTATGATATACTTATACTTAAAGGGCTATAAATAAGCTGGGGAGACAAGACAATTGGGGTAGTGGTTGCCGCATGCACAAGCACGATGATCAGAACTGACGGTCACAAGGTTGCGGGTCATCTGACAGTTGTGCTTATCTTGCCTGGTTAGTTTAGGCTTTTGTTGTCCTTTTTAATTGTCTAGCTTACGGTGTTTAAGAGAGCAAACAGAAGCATGAAGACAGACTCAGAAACACCACCTTAACATACCCCCTCCATCACTTGGGGTTTCTTTACATGCCCTGCCACCATCCAGCCCTGAACCATGTCAGGTGTATGCACTGGGGCTACTGCTGTTCTTTAGCTGATCACTCTACCTGAATACATTAGTCAAGGATCCTTCTCATGCTAGGGTCACTACTTAAAAAAGAAAATGGAATCATGAACGATCTTGGGACGTGAGATTAAGAAATGCAAGCTTAGAGTTTCCTGAGGAGGAAGAATTCAGTCTTGGAGCGGTAACTTCATATTCTACCCCAAAAATTCCAGTTCACCCTGCCCAACTATCTGCTTTATAGAGTTTGGACTTCCCTAGCCAGTCCCCTTAAGCACATGAACTCTTTGCTATAGGAGGCATGTAGATCCTCATGCCCACAGCTAAGCACAAGGAAAACCAGGACTGTTAAACACACAGGGTTGTCTCTTCAAAGGGAAGAAGGCTGGGAATGGGCGTGTGTAAGGCCCAGGTGACCTAAGTGCTGTGTGGCCAAGTCACATCAGATCCTCCCCCAGAACTTTATGTTGAGCTTGTTTGTCTTGGTCAAGCTATAGGGCTGTCTTCCCCTAGGCCCTTATCATGAGCTTGCTTATTTTCAGCCTGTTTTTATCAGCTAATCTATAGAACTTTCCTTTATGAAAGATGTTATTTATACTTTACAAAGGGTTTGCTGTAGTCACGTATTAAGCTTTGCTGTATACATGGGAACTGAGTTTATTATCACCAGGAATTTTTTTCCAAATTGTGCTGTAATTAAATATGCCTAAAATAAACCACCCAAGGTCAGACTCCCAAAGTCTGAACCAACACCAGCTACTGAGACATGTTGAACTGAACTGCCTTCTTACCTCCCTTGGATCATTACTCTACTGGCCTTGGTGGTCTGCTTGCAAAGAGCCCCACACATAGCAAATCTATAGATCCACCTGTCAATGAATCCATCAATCATTTATTAAACTGTTTTTTTAAAAAATAATTTTCATAGAGTCCTCCTTGGCCAGCTTTATCTGTGTGGAGGTCAAGGCACAGCTTCAGTAAGCAGCTTAGACCAACATCGTATCACCTGGAGCAAGCCATGAGAATATACACGCTCCAATATACAAAAAGATAGGAATTATCCTTGGATGCAGTGCTGGTGGGAGGAAGTTATCATACAGGGACATCTTCAAGATTGGGGATGCAAGGTGGATGTCTGTTGGGGTAGCGAAGGATGTTTGGTTGTGGCACTGCCTTGTCAATTGCATCTATTGTTCTGCCTGAAGATCCTCCTGCTGAGCCCGCTGCTCAGCCCGCTTGGCATTATTGTACCTCATCTTAGGTTTCAAATCTTGTAATGAAATCTCCCCTAGTGCACCCTGCTCTCTTGAGGGCTTGTCTGCTCTCTGGCTGGGTTGCCCAATGAAAGCTGGGTTCTCACCTAGGCTGTTAGCCACCGTGTCCTACAATGCCAGTCATATTGTGGATTTTCAGTAAAATGTTGATGTATTGTAAACAGAAGCTAACCATGACTTCAAAATAAACTTAAGCCCAATTTGATGACAAGACTTGGTTAAATCTCCCACTGGGGCTTAACAAATTGCCCACATTTCCCCAGAATGACATTTTTAACATATGTGAGTTTTTAAAAAAGCATTCTTTCTGCATCTGATACAGAAATTGCCTTTGGGGACCTACAAATGCAAAACATGTAGTCAATGAGAAAATGAAGTCATGATAAGTTAGAATTTTTCATCTGAATAATTGGATTTCTAAACACATGCATATTTTAAATGTCTCCTTGTATTAAATCATTCATGGAAAATATGTTGCTGTTAAATAAAATAGTATCTGACAACAATCAGGAGGCACCATAATGATTTTCTCTTTCACACTTGGTTAGGTAGAGTGTTTGTGGTAATACCAGCGAAGATAAGTGATTGCAGTACTTAGGAAGAACATTGTGTGAGCTCTGGCACAAGCTGCTCCTTGGAGTTACTGTGGTGCGGAAAGTAGGGGTAGAACAGAGTGCAAAGGTCAGTCACAGACAGACCCAAACCAACTGTTTGCAGGGACCATCACCTGACTCCTAATTCAATCATGAGTCCTAAGAAGGGGCTAGAGAGATGGCCCAGCAGGTAAAGGCATTGCCTCTGAGCCAAGTGGTCTGAGTTTAAATCCCAGGTCCCATGTAGTGGAAGGACAGAACTGACTCCATCAAGTCCTGAGTTGTCTTCTGACCTCCACACTCACATGGCCACGCAAAATAAATAAATGAATATTTAAAGAGTCCTACTAAGGGATCTTAAAGCTTTGGAGCAGGCACATTCTGTTAACAGCTTGCACTCTGATTTATTTCCTCTATCTATCTATGTATCTGCCTATCTATGTATCTATCTATGTATCTATGTATGTATGTATGTATGTATGTATGTATGTATCTATCTATCTATCTATCTATCTATCTATCTATCTATCTATCTATCTATATCCATCCCATTGCCCAACAGTATCATCCATAGCTAAATACAGTCCTGTCAAACTATACACCTCCAAGGATGTTCATTAAGCCTTATTCATGGTCACCATGGAAGAATGTGGAGTAAAATCAACAGATATTCTCAGCTGAGATTCCAGAAAACTAGATGTGAGGCCCCAATCATTACTTCTCTAATTGTCTTCACTAAATACCTACCCAGAATAAATAAGGTTTATTTTGGTTCAATATTTGAGGGGAGAGGGTTCACCAGGGCCATTGTCTGAAACAGCTGAGGCTGTTATAAAAAGAAATTACAGAAGTTTATTTTGTGTGTAGATCTGGAGGTTGGAAGTCTAAGCTAGAGACACAGGCATGGAGGGGTGGAGTGAGGAGCATGCCCTAGGCCGAGAACTGCTGGCTTCTTCATCCCTCACTCCTACTGCGGTGGGAATGTAAACTGCTGCAGCCACTTCAGAAATAAGCCTGGGGGTTGCTTTATATTTTTATTACATTTATTTACTTTGATTTTATTTTATTGGGGGGGGGACACACGTGTGAAGGTCAGAGGACTGCTTGTAGGACTTGGTTCTCTCATGCCACCATGTGGAAGGAGCTCCGTTCAAGTTCCCTCATGACTTGTGGAACACTGTGACCTCTTAGCCCAAAGCTGATCTGTTGAGCCACTGACGTTGCTGTACTGCTACCAAGAGCCCATGCCTTCATCTCCACCCTGATTCCTTTGTAGTTTTCTGGATGGTTAATCAGTCAAGAATCTTATGTTTTATTGTTCAGCTTTCTGGTGTGTTAAGAGTTACCCAAAAGAGAAGGCAGACAACAGTTTTAGAGAGCACGGAGATAAAATGAACTAGACTAAAGACTCTGAACCACTTCGATTCTGAGAACATTTCTCTTTAACAATAAAAAGTCTATATATAATCCATCTGTGGTATTGAAACCATCTTTAAAATATTGTTTTATTATTCATCAATAATTATGTCTGATGCTAGTCAGTGTCTAGAGTTTCTGGTGGATTCCTTAAGCAATGTGTATGTTGTGTGGTGACAAACTTTGCTAATGAAAGCCATATCGGGAAAGTGGCATGCTCTCTGATTATGTGCTTTAATGAAGCTAAACTATATTGATCTAATGTTAACAAAACATTGGTGGGTTTCTGGTGGAGTCCAGATGCCGAACTTAGTCAGGTCTCTTCAGATAATAAAAGGTTCGTTCGAGATGCCCCAACTCAACCCAAACAGAGATAATGCATAATTCTTATCAACAGCTCATTTAGTTGATGGTTAATTGTAAATGAAATCTTTTTGCAAGAGTAAGAGGTGATGAACTGTAGAAAAGTCTTTCTCCATCTTGTATACATGAAAGGAAAATCATAAACGTCCCAAGTAGAAATTAAATTAATTTCAAGTTATATTCCTACAGAAATATAATGAATGTGACTAATTTAATTTTACAATTAAAAACATTCAGCACATCCCATTTAAATACCAAATGATGAATATTTTAACATTTTATTTTCATTCTCTTGTGACAACTTAAGGAAGAAGTAGCGAATAACAGTTAAAAACTGATTAAAAAAGAGCAAGAGGGTGAAAGTCTTTTTTATGGCCATTTCTAGGATCAGAGAAGCTGAAGGCATGACTTGGATTTTCCTTCAGAACCAGCAGGAAAATTGCATTAGAAAACAATAAGGAGGAGTTGGCAGACCCAGGGCTCTTTTTCTTTTTATTCCATGTGTCAAATAGAACCAGAAAGGAGGACTGAAGAATCAGGCAGGTAAGCCTGTTCTGTCTGGCTTACAACACAAGGAGAGGGAAAGTTGGGATGAGTGGAAACTAGACCTTAGTTCTCAGCTCTCATGATGCTTAAGATGGGGCACTTGCAATCAAAACCACTTCTGCCCTCCTGCTTGGGGTTAGCACTTCCTCCTCACTCTTGGAGCTTGAAAAGAAAACAGCCACAACTGTGCTGGGTAACACTCAAGGCAGAAGTAGTGTTCCCATCTCTGTCCAGCTGCCTCTCTGGGGAGACTGGATGGTTGGCAAGAAAGACAATGAACAAACGAAGTCACTGAAAACCCAAGTGAGGAGAGCCTGGGATGTGCACAGGAGACACCGGTCAAACTCAATGGCTGCATTTCCAAGTCGGTCCTGTTGACTGCTTGATTCTGGACCAACTTGTCTCTGATTGGCTATTTTTTATTCATGTTTTCCAATTTGTTCCTGAATCTGCCCAATAAATATGACTGCCAAGAGAGTGAGAAAAAATAACAGACATAAGGCTGGATACAAGTGGATCTTTTCTCTTGGGGGTGATCGCAAGGGGATACAGGTCACTGTAGTGAGAAACTGAGCTTAACTTGGGTTGTGCTGTTGCCATGGTTACCTCCTAAAAGCTACAGCATCATCTGTCAGAGGTGTCTAATGCTTATGACATCCCAAGGAGGTCCTCAGCCTTGTGTCCAGCTCCAGCTTTGATGGTGGTTAAATCCTTAAAGTTTGATGAGCTGTTAGGGGTGCTAGCACGCGTGTGCTTGGGCAGAACACATTGGACATGCTATTGTTCTGTGCAGCTTTTATATTCACGGGTGTGGAGAGCCAGGCAGCGGGTTTTCTGCATCTAGAACCCACATCTGGCTTTGATCTGTGAGCTTAGTGGAGAGATCTGTCATCCCTCCTTCATGGGTACAACTCTTACAGCAGGACTAGAGTTGGCTGTAGATACTATGATCAGCCTGACTCCATTAAAAATGATCTATTTTTTTTTTGAGCTAAGAAGAGGTATTTGCCCTGGAGTAACAGAATCTTCTGCCTTTCATTCTCAGGCTGGATGGTGTTTTTGTCATACGGAACTAATCTTCCATGACGAGAGGTTACATGGAAACAAGACCTCAGGCTTTTCCTTTGGCATCAGCTGGGATCCCTCCTGTGTGCCCAAAGGATGCTTTGCCCATTCTCATTCTCATCTTTCATCGTTTTCATGAGTATGACATAGGAAGCCCACAGAAAAGCTTTTGTTAATGGAAATTCTGCAGGCAGTTAGTGGTTCTTTAACATTACATTTGCCTACTTGCAATTCCTAGTAATTTTTTCACGTGTGTGGGTGCTTTTCCTCCATGGATGTCTGTTTGTCATATGTGTGCCTAGTGTGTGCAGAGGCCATAAAGGGGTGTTGGATCTCCTGGAACTGGATTTACAGATGGATGTGAGCTGAACCCAGTTCCTCTGGGGGGGAGGGGTAGGGTAAGACAGTGCTCTTAACTGCTCAGCCATTTCTCTAGTCCCATTGTATACTGTTTGTTTGTTTTTTTTTTAAAGACGTGTATTTATTTGTCCCACAGCATGCATGTGGAGGTCAAGTAACAATTTGTGGAGGTTGATTCTCTCCTTCCATCTTGTAGATTCCTTCCATCTTGTGCACCAAACCTAGGTTGTCCAGGTTATGTGGCAAGCGCCTTTACCTGTCCGTCAGTCACACAGCTTTTCATACCATATCCATATATATATATAGATAATTTTATCCATAACAAGGCCTTTGGGTGCACCTTTCTTCAGGGATGCTCTAACCAGTCAATCTCAAGGATTTTCATACCCTCCAAAGCTCAGAAACATGAAGTCATTTAAAATGAACTTTCTGTATTCTGTTGACTCCCAAGTCAGGCACAGATGTCTGCTTGGTGGGTGGACTGTGCATGGCAGGCAGACTCGAATCAAAGCTTAAGCAATGAGTTTGGATTGTAATGTTTCCTTTTCCAAAAGAAATTAGCGTATTACACCCATAAAATTCTTTCTCCCGGAGATGGGATAAGCAGGTGGCTGCAATTTGTATCAATTAAATGGTGACCTCATTTCTGTAATTTACATTTTTTCTTCCTTAATGGTAGCTTTTTAACAAAACTGCTGATGGATAGGATTTTTATGACTTCTTTTTTTTCTATGTCTATCATCTTTTCTGCACTAATTTGGAAAGTTTTAGTAAGAAATGCAAGCATCGTCTACTGGACTTTAAAGAACAAAGAATGAATATGTCTCATTTTACTTGAAAAAGAAAAAGTTACAGCCAAGTGGAATCCTGTGGAGATTATGAAGATGGACACCCTGACTCTGTAATTCGATCTTGTACAATTTCTGTCTGCCAGGTCCTGGGTTATCTTCCCAGCTAATGGCTTTGCTGAAGTAAATGAAATTTGGAAATTTTCAGCTGAGGAAAGAGTAGTTGGGTGGGAGCTAAAGAAAGAGGTTGATGCAAAACTGAGAGGTATATATTCACAAGTAATAATGAGAATGTTATCCTTGGAGTTAGCACTTCATAAGCTGGTGTAGATTTATGATGACATATGTCCACCCACAAAGTGTCAAGCAGAGGAGATTTATGTCCCTGAACTCCCTGCCCCCACCACCTGTTGTACTGGCTCATTCTCCACTCAGCCCCAAACTCCTGACAACCACCCACCTTCTTAATGTCTTTTCTCATTTTCCTTCTCTGGAATATCATTCATTTAAAGCACACGCCAAGTAACCTTTCAGGTAGCTCCCTTCCTGTAACAGTAATGCTCCTATGGCTCTTCCAAATGCCATCCAGGGCTTGAAAACTAATTTCTTTGCAGCACTGATAGTCAAACATAGGGATATAGCCCTATTTATTTATGTAATAATTCACTGGAGGTCTTCTGATTGCTACTAATTATGGTCAGTTTTAAATGAAGTTGACCCAAGTGTTCAGATGCAGGTTTTTGTGCATGTAAGGTTTTCAGCTCCTTTGAGAAAATACCAGACGGCAAGGCTGCTTGATCATATAGCAAGACTGCATTTATGATCAAGCTGTTTTAAATTGGTTGTATCACTCTGTATCCCAGCAACAGCAAACAGGAGCCCTGGGGCCGCAGCTCCTTCCTCACAGTTGATGTTGCAGTGCTCTGGATTTTGGACCATTCTGAGGGGTTCATTGTTTTAATTTGCATTTCTGTGTTTTCTTATGATATGTAAAGTTATCCTTTTGTTTATTTTATCTGGTCTTCAGTCTGATTTCAAATTACGTGTGTGTGGGGTGTGTGTGTGTGTGTGTGTGTGTGTGTGTGTGTGTGTGTGTGTGTGTGTGTGTATGTAAGACTACTTCTCCATCATTTGTTCTTAGTCTTTCTTTCTTGTTGACAAGAAATGGTTTTAAATTTTTGTTAGATTCACATAAAGAGTGAATGAAAAGTTTTATCAGGAATCCCGTAGCTGTCATTCATGTATCTCCTTTAGGCGTGTAGCATTTCATTTCATGTTGAACAATTTCATGTGGATATTTTATTAGCCATTTTGTTGATTGATTTTGCTGTTTGACAGTTTCACATACATACAGTGTATTGTGATTACTGTCCCTTCCATATGCTTCTTTATCTCCCTCCCATTCCTATCACACCCATGAATCAGTTCGGCTTTTAATATGCATACGTATACACACCTCTGTGTATTTACACTATAAATCTATAACATCATAAACTTCTTTATTTGTAAATAGATAAGTATTTACAATGGGTAGATGTGTGGGACACCCACATGCTCAGTGAATACACGTAAGTGCATTTAATGTATTTCTTTGGAAATTCTAAGAAGCACCTTCACCCATAGATAGACCTAGGGTCTATCAGTCAGCTGCTGAGTGACAGGATATGTTAGATAAAAGCCCCAGTTTTCTGTCCCTGGCCATCACTAATGACTTAATGAAGTTGTCTGGGGATGAGAGGGCTGGGAAAGAGGCAGACAAGGAGGGATGTTCATACAGAAGGAAGGAAATCCTTACTCTCAATGGCATTAGATCACAGAAATGGTGACCATGTGCAGTGACTTTGCTTCAGCAGAGCAGCAGGAGGGTCTCTAGGATGCCTGGCACCATCTGCTCTTCAGCAGAAACCTGGGATGTGGCTGCTGTGGGCAACTCGTTACTCACTTCATTAAGCCCTTGTGAGTGGCTCCGTATTTGTCATGTTTGTGCCAGCAGAAGTTAGCAATGCAGATTGCTCAGGGGCTTCTTTTCTCAATCTGTCCTTGTCTGTCCACGCAAGGAACGCAGCCTAGAATTTGTGCAAGCCCTTCTTCTAACATCTCAGCATTTCAGCAAGTTTTATTAATGATACAGCATTTCTTACATGGCTGTGAGAGTTTAATTTATTAGAGATTATTAACCAGGAAGGCAGGTTAATCAATCACAAATATTTACTTTTCACAGGCTGCTCCCCATGTACAATATATGGCCGTGAAGAAGTAAAAGGAACCCTTGTGTCCATGGCCCTTTTGTTCTGTAGCAGAGTGCTTGCAACCCACCAGACCCTAAACCATTGCTGAGAGCATGACTTCAACTTTATGGTTAAAAATATGTCAATGACAGTAAATCACACCATGTCAGTTTTGGGTTTTGTTTGATTTTGTTGTGGTTCCAGTAATCAAATGCAAAGCCTTGTGTACCCTAACCAATTGCTCTTCCACCAAGCTACAACTTTGACCCAGTCCTTAACAATTATTTTACTATGAGAGAAATTGCTGACCCAAAGAACACTGAGACTACACTGGTTATGGATAACAATAATTGCACCAAATAGGTAACCCTGAGCATTAAAAAATGGCATATATTCAAAACTGTATATCTACATTTGATTCCATATTTTCTTTTATTTATTTTTGTTTTTTATTCCATATTTTCAAAATGTGATCATCTCATAAAACTGAAAGTTACAGAGTACATTATAGAATGATGAAAAGGGTTAATAGATAACTTGCTCTCTTAGGTTTCTATTGTTACGATGAAAACCATGAACAAAAGTGAACTGGGGAGGAAAGGGTTTATTTGGGTTATGCTTCCATATATTACAGTTCATCACTGAGGGAAGTCAGGACAGGAACTCAAGGCAGGAAGCCAGAGGCAGAAACTAAAGCAGAGGCCATAGAAGAATGCTGTTTACTGACTTGTTCATCATGGCTTGCTCAGCCTACCTTCTTATATATCTAGGATCACCATCCTAGGGGTAGCACCGTCCACAATGTTCTGTGTCTTCTTATATCCATCTCTAATAATGGAAATGCCCCCAATTATGTGCCTTCTTATATCCATCTTTAATAATGGAAATGCCTCCAAACACTTGCTCACAAGCCAATCTGATGGGCACATTTGCTTAACTGAAGATCCTTCTTCCTAGATGAGCCTAGCTTTTATCAAATCAACAAAAAAACTAGCCAGCACATCATCTATATGTATGTATCTATCTCCTATCATCTATCCACAAGTCTGTCTATCTGTCTGTGGATCTGTCTATCTGTGGATCTACCTACCTATCACATATCAATCATCCATCTCACATACCATTTCCTCTTATTACTTCTCTGATGACAGCCACCTAAGTTGCTCCCAAATCTTGATGATTGTGAATGATGCTACAGTCAACCCTGTGCAGGTAGAAGACTCTTCCAGATCCTCATTCAGTACTTTTTTTGAGGGATAACCACCGAGAAGTATGGTTGCCAGAACATGAAGAACTTTTAACAGTAGATGTCACCAGATACTAGAGTTGAAATGTTTAATGACATGCAGTTTTAAGAAGTGAAGTAATATACTCTTATTCATCAATTTATCATTTGCAGGCAATATTAGCTGCACACCACGTTATTTATTCATATTTGTTAATTGTGTTTCCTGGGTAATAAATTAGGATATTACACTTTGAAGCTTGGTTCTAATCCAAATATTTTATACACACACACACACACACACACACACACACACACACACACACACACACCCCTTACTTTGCTTTTCTTTGAAGCAACACACAGCCTCACAAAACTACTTACCTGAAAGCTACCATGTGATTTCTGGGAAGAGGTCTGCTTCTGTTCTTAGTCTGAAAAACGTGGTTCAGTGTGGAGTTCAGATAGACAATGCAATTCTCTAGTTATTTGTGTAAGAAGTGCCTTACTTTAAACAATGCTTTATTTCCATCTTTATTGTCTTCAAAAATCACCATTAAATTTTCCCAATGCCTTCCTAAATTTAAAGAAATAACCAATATTAATTTAAAAGACAGATTAGATTTGACATTAGTAATCAACATTTCCAAATGTGGATGCAGGATATGAGGGGGCTGCTGCAGTCACACAACATAACGTTTGCTCACCATGTAACACATTTGCTTCTCTTCTAACATAACATTTCATGTGGCATTTGGCTTTAAGAACTAGCCAGATAACAGGACAGGTGCTTTCTGTGTTCCTGAATTTAATGTGTAAATTCTCTCACTATTGGCTGAATTCTTTTCATCTGTTTCCTTAATAATTAGGCTCTATAATTCATTTAAAAATTTTCTGTTTCATTCAAGATATGTGTGTGAACCTGCTTTTTTATGTGCACTACATACACACAGTGCCTGAGACAGCCAGAAGACAACACTGGATCCACAAGAGTTGGAGTTACAGGTGTTTGTGAGCTGCTGTGTGTGCTGGGAATTGAACCCTGGTTCTCTGCTAGAGCAGTTCTTAAACCCTGGCTGAGTTATCTCTCCAGCCTCTAATTCTTTAAATAAAAGAATAAAGCATGGCAGTACCCATATTAATGGCATAAGGAAAAGGGAAGTGGTAAAATAATTCCTGAAGGATTACAATATGGTAGCCAGTTCCTGAATGCCCTGAGCTATTTTGAGAAACAATGTGGAAGCATTCATCCTAGCACTGTTCCTCCACCAGCTCCACCAGGGATCAGACATTAGAGCAATGGTGATGAGATCATAGAGTGGCACTGAGGTCATAGATTAGGCCACTGACGATGAGATCAAAGATTAGAGCAATGTTAATGAGGTCATAGATTAGAACAGCATTGATGAGGTCATAGATTAGGGCAGTGTTGATGAGATCAGAGATTAGAGCAAAGCTGATGAGATCACAGATTAGAACAGTACTGATGAGGTCATAGATTGGGGCAGTGCTGATGAGGTCATAGATTAGGGCAGTGCTGATGAGGTCATAGATTAAGCATTGATGATGAGGTCAAAGATTCCCTATGCTGTACAAAACAAGCCCTATGCTGTATGATTTGTTTTAGTAAAATACATTCATCCTGAGTAGGCACTGATAGATGATACTATAATGTATTTAAGTTTTAAACTATTACCCGCCAGCATTGGAAATTAACCATTCAAATAGTGATCATAAAGCTTATTATATGTTTTATCTCATCATCCTTGTATCAAGGGATAAAAGATCCCCACCCTGTAAGTACCTAATTTTTACCTGGCTTCCTTTACAAAAAGGCAATTTGGAAACTCCATCAGAGTTAGATGTGATTATGGGATTCGGTGGAAAATGAGATGGAAAAATGTAATTCATGTTTTTTTCTAAGACTTGAATTCAATTTGAAGGAAAACGCCCCCCTCCACTTCTCCACCTGCCATCTGTGTCTTCATGAGCGATTCATCCCTTTGAACCATGTTAATAGTGACGATGCCCAAACAGTATGTGAATAGCAAAGCACAAATAGCCTGAACCCCTAGGAACTGGGCAGAGGACAATCACCGTACTAGACTGGATGGATCCTCAGGGAGGAGATAAATTCTATCTTATAAATAAACAAGACATTGAGTATCTTGCTTTACAATGGAGAGATGAGGGACAAGTGGTAAGACACAACCTGTCTGTTCTGGTGGAGTTTAGTTCAGGTGGTGTTTTCCCATCCCAGGAGCTGCTTCCAAATCACCACACAGAGGCTTATATTAATTATAAATTATATTAATTGTAAATGTTCAACCAATAGCTCAGGTTTATTACTATTTCTTACATTTTAGGTTAACCCATATCCCTTACTTATGCTCAGCCATGTGGCGGCACCTTTGTAAGCATGGCACGTTCATCTGCTTCCTCTGCATCTAGCTGGTGACTCCTGACTCTGCCCTTCTTCCTCCCAGCATCCTTCAAGTCTGATTTTCCTTATTAATTTATTCTGTTCAGCTATTGGTGAGTTGGCTTCATTATTAAACCAATCACAGCAAAAAAATCTTCACAGTGTACAAAAGCAGTTTAATGTGCAGGAGTGTCCCAGGTAAGGGTCTCTGTTGCTGTGGTAAGTCATTAGCCAAAAACAAACTGGAAGAAAGGGGTTCATTTGACTTACAGGGGTTCATAATCAGTCATTAAAGGAAGCTAGAGAAAGACCTCAAGGCAGTGACCTTGAGGCTGGAACTGAAGCAATGACAATGGAGAAAGCTGCTTACTAGCTTGCTCCTCATAATTTCCCAAGTCTGCATTTTATAACTCCTAGTACCATCTGCCTAGGAATGACACTGCCCGTAGTATCAGTGCTGGCCTTCCCACATCAATCATCAGTCAACAAAATGCCTCACAGGTCAATCTGATGGAGGCAGTTCCTCAATCAAGGTTCCCTCTTCCCAGATGACTCTAGTTAATGTCAAGTTGGCAAAAAACTAACAAGCCCAAGTGGTGTCTGCTTACTGAGTTGTTCAGTTCTGACTAACCAGTTTATTTAACCAGCTAATGTGCCCTTTGGGGTAGTTACTATAATTCTTCATTTCTAGTTATGACTGATACCACTAACTTGCAGAGCACAGTATCGAACTCAGCACCATCCTCTTGTTCAACTTCTTGGTCTACGAAAATAATGTTAGATGTTATAATTCATTCTATTGGACTAATCAGTTCTAAAGGAAGCTCTCCAGAGCCCTGTGTTGAGAATGTTTCTTAGGCCATATATGTTCCCAGATTGGCAGTGAAGGAAGAATGCTATGATTGATTCGGCCATGACTGTTACTGATTGCTGTGTGTCTCTGTTGTAAAATCACCCCTTCTTAGACATGAAAGCCAGGGAATGCTCTCCAGGGTGAAATCTTGAAGCACTCATGGGACAATTTTCATTTTCTTAAGTGCCCTCTAATCCTCGTGGTTTCATTAATGCTTAAAGTTTCTGAACTCTCAACTCAGTGGGGTTTTATTATCATTAGACATAGCAGGCAGTGGTCATAGAAATCTGTGGTTTAAAACTGTAGAAATGCCTCCGGCAATTCCTTTATTGTATAGGATTGTTTTGGCTATCCTGGGCTTTTTGTTTTTCCATATAAAGTTAGTTATTGTTCTCTCAAGGTCTATGAAGAATTTTGTTGGGATTTTGATGGGGATTGCATTGAATCTATAGATGGCCTTTGGTAGAATTGCCATTTTTACTATATTGATCCTTCCAATCCAGGAG